>KZ112532.1:0-149516 GCA_002120305.1 Hypoxylon sp. CO27-5 | reverse complement strand
TAAAAAATAATAATAAAATAGAAAAAAATATTTTATATTAGAATTTTTTTAATATATAAGATAATTATTTAATTATTTAAAAAATAAAAAACTTAAAAATGTTAAGAATAAGGTGAAGATTTGCCCCAATACACTAACGGTGGAAAATACCGATAGGTGGGAAATACTGATTAGCACCACCTTTATGGTGGTGAGCCAAAGCGAACCTGAATAAAGTGGGGCGTGGCACGGGTACCGCTAGGCTTGGCCATGAGCTCTAGACCCTTGCAGCTCATTTTAGCTTCTTACTCGATTTGGAACTTTTCAATCTCTATTATCTTCATCGGTGCTATATGCAAGAGCATCCATTACAACGGAATCAAGCAATGATCTGAGTCTAACTACTGACGCTCCAGATCCCAAATCATGGCGCCACATCCTAGAGCTGCGTCCCTGCTCCGATGCCTCCACAGTTCTTCCCGCAGTCCACGACCTGTCCGATGCACATCTACACTTCCCAGGCGGAGCTTCTCGGCCACGACAGCATCGACTTCTGCGTCTCCCTCGTCTTCCAACTCTAGTTCCACTGACACCGCATATACCAGCGTTTCGCCTGATGAAGTGTCTCATTTCAATGCCCTCGCTTCGTCATGGTGGGATCCTCAAGGGCCGTCCCGTATCCTCCATCTCATGAATCCGCTCCGCCACGACTTCATCCGTTCCTGCCGCTCATCCGTCCTCGATAAGCCGCCTCCACCTTCGACTGGTCTAAAATACCTCGATATAGGTTGCGGAGGCGGCATATTCGCTGAGTCTGCTGCTCGGTTACCCACCACTGCATCCGTCACGGCCATAGATCCCAGTCCCGAGGTGCTGTCCGTTGCCAAGGCCCACGCGAAGCGGGATCCTGCCCTACGGTCGAAGCTAAACTATATAAATACTTCCATTGAGCAGTTACCAGTGCCAAACACACCGGAAGAGGGCTATGATGTTGTATCGATTTTCGAGGTCATAGAGCATGTATCGAATCCGGCGCAATTCCTAGACCGGTGCACACCGTTTGTCAAGCCAGGAGGCTGGTTGGTGCTAAGCACGATCGCGAGGACTTGGATGAGTTGGTTGACGACCAATGTCGTGGCTGAGGACTTACTCCGTATAGTACCGAGAGGAACCCACGACTGGCGGAAGTACATCAATGAAGAGGAACTTAGAGCCCATTTCCTTCAGAAGAGGACCAGGTGGGCTGAGCCGAGGTGTATGGGCGTAATCTACGTGCCAGGTCTCGGTTGGAAAGAGGTGAATGGTAGTGAGAAAATCGGTAACTACTTCTTCGGAGTGCGAAGGATCGCCGAATCAGCCTAAGCAGCTCAGTTATTGACTGAATGTCCATATGAACTTACCTTCGACATTAAGCGAAGTGTACGATACTGTAGGACAAAGTCCTTGGTCGGGAAATTCCCAAGGTCCCAGGTTTTAGCCCTAATTATCAATATGCCCACGAAACTTTTGGGGCCGGGTTAGATGGTAGTGATGACGTTATGTACTCTTTCATCAAGCAGGCCGAGATCATAATAAGAGCTTCAGAGGTAAAGTCATGTATCTCTCTGCCCGACTGCTTTGCTAATATTTGTATAGATATTCAAGGGTATAATCTAGGTGTGAATCCTCGAGATCTGTGCAGCATCTCTTCTATGCTCCATGTGCTTGGAATGTTCCCTGAATTATTAATGTCGCGGCTAGAAGTCCAGAAGTCCCGAAGCCCATTGTTCTTTAGACTTGTTTCCCTGCATTTCCTCAACTAGGACTTCAGTCACAGAACGTACTCATATCACGCCATTCGCTTTCATCAGACCAACATCCTGGTGCTGCTTGCTTATTATTCCATGTATATCCGGTTCATATGGTTTGTCGAGTACCAAACATTCGACTGAGCTGCAATAACTTCATCGACTAACTGAGCTTAAACAAATCCAGTTTGAGTCTGCTGGAAGATATATTAGGAATGATCAGATATCCCATATCCTATCTATTCAACTATCTCACGCTACTACTAAAAGATGATGCTCCAAAGGCTTACTACATACTTATCGGCGCATGCATCCGGCTATGAGCTGGCTATGCGATAAGACTTACTCAAGATGGATGTCGCAATCCCGGCTGCGACCTTATCTACCAGTAGTGAGTGGGGGTTAGTAGGGATCACTTGAGACTTATAACACCAGAGTAGTTCTTATACTACTTTCCCAGGTGAATTCTCAGATACTGAATCGGTTATGCATTCATTTTCTTTCCCTCTTGATTAGCCACAGTAATACTTGGTATTATATGCTTGGGGTGATGCATGTGCTTAAAGTAATTATCTATTAACTGGCTAAGTTTAGATGAAGCTTGATTGCTTATCTTAAATATTGACGGAGGCTCGAAAGGCATCAGTATAATACCACTTTTAATAATGGGAAAGCCTTCAATAGAGGGAGTCGTCAATGAAAAAGCATTGACTTCGCCCGACAATGTGCTCCTTGAGGCAGGAGAGGTCATTCACGCTAGCAATGGAAATGTCATCGATGATGGCTTACAGCGCGGCCTCAAAAACCGCCACCTGGTGCGTATTCATTAAGTTAGGTCATTTACTGAATTTCAAGATGCTGGGGTATCTAATTGTTGTCACAGCAAATGATTGCATTCGGTGGCGTTGTGGGAGCGAGTATTTGGTATGGAACCGGATCTGCAATATCATATAGCGGACCTGTCGGGGCCTTGATCTGCTTTCTCATTATCGGCGTCGATGTCTTCTTCGTTATGCAGAGCCTGGGCGAGATGTCCACGTTGTTCCCTGTCCAAGGTGCCTTTATTGAGCTCGCCGGCCGCTTCGTGGACCCGGCGCTGGCTTTCTCCCTGGGTGTCAATTATTGGTACCTTTGGGTTACTAACATCGCCAACGACTATAACAATATCTCGCTTATTATGGGTCTTTGGACCGATGCTGTGCCGCCCTACGCTTGGATCCTGATCTTCTGGATGGGATTCCAGTGTACCTCGTTACTCGGCATCGTGGTTTACGGCGAGATGGAATTCTGGCTAGCTTGCTGGAAGCTTATCTGCGTTGTTGGTGGCTTCCTCGTCGCCATCCTCGTTAACACTGGAGCTATCGGCGACGAATACATCGGATTCAGGTACTGGCGAGACCCCGGTGCCATCGCCAACGGTATCAACGGCTTCGGCAAGACCTTCGTTTTGGCCGCGGTGTACTACAGCGGCACCGAGATGCTAGCCCTAACTGCAGCCGAGAGCCGCAACCCTAAGAAAGACCTACCCAAGGCTATCCGGCAGACCTTTTGGCGAATCCTCGTCATCTTCCTCGGTCTCGTATTCTTTGCTGGCATCATCGTGCCGTACAACGAAAGCAGCCTCCTGACAGCCACCAGCAAATCCGCGCAGTCGCCATGGACCGTAGCGCTCGTGCGCGCAGGCTGGGCCGGCGGCGGAAACCTCGTCAACGTCGTCATGATCACGGCGCAGCTGTCGTCTGTCAACAGCGCCATCTACGTTGCCTCGCGCAGCCTCGTAGCTCTCGCTGTCAACGGGCGCGCCCCCGCCTTCTTCGCACGAACCACAAGCAACGGCGTGCCCGTCAACGCCATCGTGTTCTCGAACGCGCTCGGCCTACTCGCCCTGCTGAACATCGCCGCCACCCCGGGTAAGGTGTTCACGTACCTGATCAGCATCTCTGGAGCGGCAACGTTCGTTGCTTGGGCTTTTGTGGGCGTAACGCACTTGCGTCTTCGTCGGGCCTGGGTGCGGCAGGGCCGAAGTCTGGATGAGCTGCCTTATAGGGCTTTCCTATACCCGTATGGTGCGTGGTTCGTCGTGCTGCTGAATCTGTTCCTCGTCTTCATTTCTGGATACGAGGTCTTCGTGGGTGGCTTCGCAGCCGTAGATTTCGTGTTCTCGTATGTCGTAATTGCGATATTCACCATATTGTATTTTGGGTGGAAGTTTGTTAAGGGGACCAAGATCGTCTCGTCAGCTGAAGCCGACCTCGTGTCTGGTAGGCGAGATAATTTAGCACAGCCTAAAGATAGCGCCTTCGAAGAGAAAGTTGGGACTCCGTGGTATATAGTGGTCAAACGGTTCATTTTTAGCTAGTGCTAGAGAATTATATGGGTAGTTGTTAATATTGACTCCCGCATCCAACTCAAACATATATTGGATATCTAATACGTCAAGTACTACCATATTCGGTAGCAGCTCTCGAGGATAAGATGAGAATAAACGAAACAGGCTCAGAAAGTATGTGGGAATAGAGGTATTGCACTCAACGGGGTATCATTATATAAGTAAAAACCATGCCAGAACTAGGGTATCTAATGGGATCATTGAAATTTGGAGGGATTGCTGGGTATAAGCCTCCTCAATACCTCAATCTGACGGGCCTGGGCCTTGTTCTTCAAGTCCGACACACCACGCTTGTCGGATCTTCTGGTGCCATTAGAATAGACAACAGTAAAGTCCGGTATTATCTCTCCTGGTTGTATGATGCTATGTGGCGTTAAAGTGCAATGCTATATCCATCATTAATACTCAAACCATAGCTTTTAGGCATAAGATAATCTCACCTTCCCTAGCTTCGCTCCTTTACCGACTCTGCAGCCTACACCTACCAGACACCCTTCGCCGATTAGTGTACCGCCGGACTCTAGTACAGCGCCGACTTCGATCGTCGCATAGTCACTGATTACTACGCCATCGCGAGATTCACTTGGCCTTGGGTCCGTAGACGTCGCTCCAATACTTGTTCGTTCGTGAATTATACATCTTCGACCGATAGTGATTCGTCCATTAGAAGAATCCAGTTTCGCTCGAGGGTGTACGACGGATTCGGAGCTGATATTAATCGTGTGGTTTCCCGTCAAAAGCGCCGAATCAGCTATTATGATGGACGAAGAAAAGTTGACTGGCGCTTTAGGACCAGATTGGACACGCGGGAGGATTGATTGACGTTTAGAGGAGGACATCTTGCTCCCATAAAAGTCAAGGAGGGAGGAGTACCGACGTTGTGGACTTCAATGGGCTCAAGCGCATGGCTGCATAAAAATGCACTTGTTCCAAACATTGAAGACGGAGAACAATAAATTGTATGACTCGGGAAACTGGAAACGTTCGACGTTATCAGCTATCAGTAACCGCATATCCTATACGTAGGTATCTATGCATAAGTCGAAGCATGACCTCATTAACTTAGCCACACATCCATAAGCCACAATAGAATCGTGGTTCAAGCTTCGGTAGCTAGCCACAGGGACCCGCCTCCAGATGGTCCAGGCCAATCATGATATGGTCATTTCCATTCAAAGGCCTCACCTTTCCAACGACAAAACCTACGAAATCTTCCCATTGCCATCCGGACTCTCCACTCCCTCTGCTCAATTGAGCGCCGAACCGCCTTCAACATGCTGTCTAGGACAACCGCGCCGTCGGCAGCCTCTGCGAAGGCCCTGTCGCGCGTCGCCTTGCCGTCCTGCTCAAGATTACCACGGACCTCCACATCCCAGCAGAACCGAAATTTCGCGACCGTCCAAGAGGGAGCCCCGAAGCGAACCTATGGCGGCCTCAAGGATCAAGATCGGATATTTCAGAATCTTTACGGTCGCTTCCCGGCCGATCTGAAGTCCGCCAAGAAGATGGGAGATTGGCACAAGACGAAAGAGATTATACTGAAAGGTCATGACTGGATCATTAGCGAGATCAAAGCTTCTGGTCTACGAGGTAGAGGAGGAGCTGGTTTCCCTTCTGGCCTGAAATGGGTATGTTGGATCCCGAAAGCTCCGGCCAGAAGACTACCGCTAACCGATGCGCGATGCAGTCGTTCATGAATTTTAAAGATTGGGACAAGGATACGAAACCACGATACCTAGTTGTCAACGCTGACGAAGGCGAGCCCGGAACATGTAAGGACCGGGAAATTATGCGAAAGGACCCTCACAAGCTTATCGAAGGATGCCTGGTTGCCGGTCGAGCCATGAATGCTACCGCCGCCTACATTTACATCCGTGGCGAGTTCATCTACGAAGCCGCCGTCTTACAAAAGGCTATCAACGAGGCATATGCCGATGGCTTGATCGGCAAGAATGCCTGCGGCTCCGGCTACGACTTCGACGTATACCTTCACCGTGGTGCCGGTGCATACGTCTGCGGCGAGGAGACGTCACTTATCGAATCCCTAGAGGGCAAGCCCGGCAAGCCCCGTCTGAAGCCTCCGTTCCCCGCTGCCGTCGGTGTCTTCGGTTGTCCGTCCACAGTCGCCAACGTCGAAACCGTTGCTGTCGCTCCTACAATCTGCAGAAGAGGTGGTAACTGGTTTGCTTCCTTCGGTCGGGAAAGGAACCAAGGAACTAAGCTGTTCTGCATTTCTGGTCACGTCAACAACCCCGCCACTGTTGAGGAGGAGATGAGCATTCCCCTCCGGGAGCTTATTGAGAAGCACTGCGGTGGTGTCAGGGGCGGCTGGGACAACTTGCTCGCCATCATCCCCGGTGGCTCCTCTACTCCCATCCTCCCTAAGCACGTCTGTGACGACCAATTGATGGACTTCGATGCCCTCAAGGACAGTCAATCTGGTCTCGGTACCGCTGCGGTCATCGTCATGGACAAGAGTGCAGATGTAGTCCGGGCTATCTCCCGGTTAAGCCACTTCTACCGACACGAGTCATGTGGACAGTGCACGCCGTGCCGAGAGGGTAGCAAGTGGACTGAACAGATCATGAGCCGCTTCGAAAAGGGAATGGGTCGGGAACGAGAGATTGATATGTTGCAGGAGTTGACAAAACAAGTCGAAGGGCACACCATTTGCGGTAAGTCATGAGCAATTACTATGTTTTAGATATTGATGCTAATTCCTTCCAGCTCTGGGTGAGGCTTTTGCCTGGCCTATTCAGGGCCTTATTCGCCATTTCAGACCCGAGTTAGAAGCAAGAATGCAGAAGTATGCGGCGGAGCATGGTGGCCGCCAAGCTCTAGCTGGCGGATGGAACCCCGATACCCGAGCAGAGGGTAAATTGGTTGCCCCTGGCCAATAAACGAGTGGATTGCATATTATATTATACTACTAGATGGCGTAATTCGACGGGTTACAGAATTGCCCAATATCATTGTACACCACAACTACTCGTTACTTTGTACATATCCACGCAAGGCAGCACTCACGTTCCTCAGTTCCCACTGGTGATGTTCTTAACTTCATGAAGTGAAATGATAAATCGCAAGTGCAATGTTCCAATTTATCACACAGGTGTCCAATTTATGTCTAATATTTCCAGTTTCATTATCTCGTATCCCGTTCCAGAATTTTACTTCGCGACGCGTCACGATGCAATACCAGCAATCCTAAGCAGGATTAACCAACTTTATATCCCAAAGGTGAGCAATCATCAGTCAACTTCGCGGAGACTTTAAATCCCAGAAACATCTCGTCCACATCTTTCCCAGACCTCCATGCCTGTCAAAATCGTCGTTACGAACATGGCCAAGCCAACAGTGCCAGGTTGAACCTTAATCCAACCAACCACACTTCCCGGTAGAACAATGTCAAGAGCGTTGGCAGTAGCAGCACGGCCCAGCTTGTATGTCTTGACTGAGACCTGCTGCCTCCAAACCCGGGACTTCTCCTTCAACTCCTCAACCGACTTGCGCTTCAACTTCCCGGCCTCCTCCTCATCCACTTTTTCACTCGGCCCGGTCTTTTCCGATTCCAAAGACGCGGGGAGCTCGGGAGGCGGTATGGAAGCCATGGTGAGGGGTATCTCCATAAGATTATACAAGCAACCGCAGACAAGCGCGAACAGCCAGAACCGCTGCGCCTCCACCGTGATGGTGCGCTCCCACTCGGGAGTCCAGACGGCGAGGCCGGGGATCTGCAGCGCGTCGACTATCGTGCTGGCTTCGAGCAGCAGGTACATGCCGTTGAAGGTGCGCGCGAAGACGTCGAGCCATGGCTCTGCTCTGACTAGAAACACCTGCGGCTCACTCTTCGAGGCTTCCTGGGAGGAGAGCTTGGAGTAGAGCTTCTGCGCCGCGTTGAACGACTCGAGAAACCGGAAGAGCCGGAAGAAGCGCCGGGCTAGTCCTAGACGTTGGTTTAGAGCCTTGAGGATCACCCGCACGGAAGAGGATGAAGGTGTTGCGCCTGTGCTGAGAGTCAGGGTGTAGAGAAGTAGGTCAAATGGGATAGCGAAGGATGCGAGGATTTGCACGGTGGCTTGGAAGAGGCGGAAGGTCCTCTCGAGTCCGACTATAAGTTCATATTAGCGACTTTACGTGTCTGAATTGCCTAAAATCGTAAACATCAAGCTAATAAAGTGGAAAACTAAGAGGCCGCGAACTTCAGGGCAGATCATATCCCGTACCTAGTACGACATAGATGAACAGGTGGCCCGGTGGCTGCTCATGCTGTGCTCCCATTACACTAAAGGCTGAGAATTATTCTTGGACACTGATGCTTGAAAGTTGGCAACTTGTTCAAGATCAGTGTCGCACAGGAGTTACACAATTTAGTCCCATTGGGATAAGACAACTTTGATATTTCGCCCAAGGATCCACAAACGCCAAAAGGCTAGGGATATGGGCAATTAAGTCGGGGTGGATTCTATCCCGCTCGCAAGATGTGTGGCATTCAATTAGTTTCGTCAATTGAACACCAATAATGAAGAAAATTACTTATTCAGCAGAGCTACTTGACTCGCCGGCTGTCCCGGTGTTCGGACATGCTAATTCGGTTATATATTTTATATAAGAGAAAAAGAGACAATTAAACCGTACCTGAGTCGGTAGTAAATCTTATGAATTGCTCAAACCTTAAAGACATCTTGATTTGTCTGTGGCCACGCCTAGATGAGCAACGGTTGTTCCTGGGTTGGGCGTAAGGTTTGGAGTTGAGGAAAGAGAGTTGTCAAGGTCCCGGGGTTGGAACGACCGAGGGGTTGAATCGGCACCAGCCGAAACAGCGTAGAATTTGCGGGTCCGCCTCACTCCTTTACTGAAGACTAGATGTATTAATAGCCTGCCTTAACTACGTACATGTAGATACATTTCAGGAGCTTACATGGCTTCTTTTCAAATGTCTGTATTCATACTTACTTTATTTAGTGTCAAGCTATCTTAAATTAGTGAGGTGTATATATGCATCTTCGATAGTCAGGCGTTAGTAGACTTCTAATATTCAACCCTAATACTAAGGAGTCTAACCTAAAGGCGAGCTCTCTCCCGCCTCAATCACCGACCAACCTTTAAGTCGTGTATAGGTAAAATTGGAATCTTAGGTAACTACTTATTCAATTCATTCTTTAAACAGTAAAAATAATTATGCTTCGAATGACTCCTTCTTGCGCCTTACAAGCTCATTGGTGAATCTTATATTATCACAAAAATTAATTCAACATCACTGAAAGGAAAAGAAGCTTTAATACTGCTCTGATGAATGCCGCCGATAAAATATCTCAATGCCGAAGAGACTTAAAGTCACCACCTTACAGTATGAAAATTTAACGAACAGTTATGATGCCAGCAACCACCAAGAGATTATTATCCTTAACTACATGTATTTATTCCGTAACTAGATGAACAAACAGTTCTTTCGACTACCGTATGTAGTTCACCACCCCACTGCATTATGTAATCTGCTTCGTGCAGGCGGTGAGCAAATTCGGAAAGTCAATTGGCAGTAAAGAGGGTCCTCCAACGCGATCCACAAAAAGTTTTTCTGCAGCAACCAGGAAAGTCGCAGTTTTCTCAACTTTTATGAGGAAGAGTACCTACCTTCACTTTGGGTGGGAAAGACCTGTCTTGGATCATTTCTCAATCTCAGGGTTATTTCCAATAGTTCGCGCACTCAATCTTCTTCCGCACCTTCTAAAGGCCCTCCCGCTTGGCTGTTTAGCAACAATTCGAGCAAATCGTTTGCACCTCGGCCATCGACCAACACCACCTCAACAACTTCGACAATGGCGAAGAAAACCCAGAAGGCAGCAAAGCCAGCGGCTTCTTCAGCTTCTGCTTCTGCCAGCCGAGGCGATGCACCGCCAACTCAACTTATGGACCTCGTCGAGTCATTCCTATCCGATCAGGGTTTCGACAATGCCCACCGCGAGTTCCAGAAGCACAGAGCGAAGAAGGGCTGGAAAGAAGACGCTAAGAAGCAGAAGGAAAAGACACATCATTCTTTAGTCAGCGTGTTCCAGACTTGGAAGACGTTTTCGAGCCAGAGCAACACACCTGTTCTTCCTAAGGAAGACCCTATACAGAAGATTACCAAGGTCAGCAGTAGCAGCAGCGACGATTCGAGCTCGGAGAGCGAGAGCGATAGTGACGATTCCCAAGATGTCGCTATGGACGATGCGCCTGCTGCCGACGAATCTAGCTCGTCTGAGAGTTCTAGCTCCGATGACAGCAGCAGCGAAAGTGATAGCGAGAGTGAGAGTGACGAAGAGGAGGCCAAGCCTGCTAAACCCGCTACTGGTGTTGTCAAGAACGGCGTAAACCCTTTGAAACGCAAGGCTAAGTCCGACAGTGAAAGCTCCTCTGAATCGGATTCTGACGAAGATATGTCAGACTCGAGTTCAGAGGAGGGCAAACGGCCCCAGACAAAGAGAGCTAAGACCACTGAAAGCTCTGACGAGAGTTCTTCGTCGTCGTCTTCTGATTCTTCTGACGACGAGAGCTCCGAAGATGAAGATGAAGCCGAACCCAAGGCCACTAGCAAATCCAGTGCCGACAATGATGAGTCTTCCTCGAGTTCTGAATCTGACTCGGATGAGTCGGACTCTGAATCTGATGAAGAACCAAAGGTAGACTTAAAAGAGGCTGCTCAAGTACCGCTACCTGAGTCTGGCTCCTCATCTAGCGAATCTGAATCGGAATCCGACTCAGAAACCAAAAAGGCGCAGCGGGTCACCAAGGATAGTACTATGAATAACAGCACTGGATCAGACAGCTCTGTAACGCTAGACACGATCTCACCCGATGCTCCTCTTCCACCTGACCCAACCGCACTGAAGTCGAACAATCGGGGCAAAAATGGAGCCAAGAACCCCAGAGGGCAGAATCAGCCTTTCTCCCGAATCCGCAAGGATGTATCGATCGACCCAAGATTATCGTCAAATGCCTATGTCTCACATGGATATGGCGAGAAAGCCCATCAGGACCTTATTGTGACCAAGGGCAAGGGTTTTACCAAGGAAAAGAACAAGAAGAAGCGGGGAAGCTACAAGGGTGGTCCTTTGGATATCCACAAGAGTCGAAGCATTAAGTTCGATGATTAGGAGTCACAACGTAGTATCCAGTCATCCAAACGATCCCCTAAAACCCCAAATGGAGAGAATGAGAAGGCGTCCAAGACCCTCCGCACGCCAAAAGGGGGCATCCAGAAGAACGATACCCATAAGCCTTACCAAAATTCGAGAGGGGTGGCGAAGCACATTTACTTCAATAATTAATACGACGGTCTAGCAACATTGGGCTTGGAGACATTCGTTGTCCGAGTTTGTTTATGACGATACAGACACTTCTTCGATTGATACGATTGATACCGTTTTCCGAGAGACTAACAATCGTACATACATCGACAGTCATAGAGGGCTAAGTTTAGGCGTACAGAGATACAGATATTAGGAGTCAACCGGACAGCAAGCCAATTGGTACTATTATGGATCCTTTTGTCTACCTACCTCCCTGGGTGGCATTGCGGCACAGTTTTTAGTTGCTTTTTTGGTAGAACTAGTAAAATTCTAGATCTCTGTAATAGAGGCTATCGTCAGATGAATCGTTGTTATTTCCTTCAGCCTCTTTCGTATTGTCCTACGTGACTTGTTGGTGCCCCATTGGGTACCCCTTGAACGAAATTAGGGATAGAGAGTAGGTAACCATGAGATTCAGGTAGATACACATCGTCGCGTGTTATTACCACTAGAGAATCCGAATGAATTAGTAGGGCTACTTCATATCCCTCGATAGACCTGGAAGTCCATTTAGAATAGTAGAGCATCGCGAGGCTGATTGAATTAATTGTCGATGCTGCCTGGAAAATTTCTCGTAAAAGCGACCACAGAAGTGGAGCCTCACTACAGCACCGCCCCTTACTTTGATATGGGTCCTACGAATATGGTGAAGCACCGATCTTTATGCTGCGCCCAAGAACTATATGGGATGATCGCTGTAACATGGAGAAGAAATGATAAAGATCGGAGATTGACGTTTATGTTGATTTGCGATGTGATATGTGAGCACCGACGCAATGGCACCGGGGCCGTGGCTATGCTCTTCGGTCAAGCTTACTGGCTCTCCCTGTCCATTGTGGTCCAGTTCACCGCTAAATACCTAGAGAATGAATTCTAGGTGATTGCATTCGCTGCCGATGTGTAATTAGATCATTCTAATCGCGCCGAAGATAAGTCAGTAAGCTCGGGTTTAGGAGAAAGACGTCCTAACTCCTGAATGACGAGATCGGTCGTTATGATTCTCCGACTGGGAATAAGAATACCCGCATGATTCCCCCGTATGGACAGATATTGATCTTGTGATAGACTTTTCGCATATCTTACTTGCTGCGGTTCGATGCGTAGACACGTAGGTCCTAAAGTGACTCAAACCCTCTCACAAGCCCCATCGGGAAGATCAGTAATACCGATACTTAGACCATGGTCCAGGGTTCTTGTGTCGGTTTAGTAGAACATGGTTCTTGACCATGAGATCGCTCGTCCAGCTCTGCTAGTTCTATTTAGCTCCGTAAATAATGCGCTATATGCAAAAGCGAATAGTCTGCTACTGGGATAATGCCGACATGGTTCTTGAGACGCCCTGCATATAGGCCACGTAGGTATCGTATTATGAGTTAGAGATCCTCTGTGGATCTTCGTAAGGCTTACCGAGTAGATCACGATGGCCTCGATCTTCGAGAAGCTTAGAGCGATGAAAGGTGTAGGCACCGTAAAGTTAGGTAGGTTGTGAAGTGAAGACCATGATGCGCCACGTAGCTGCTGCAGTATACACCTGCCAGAATGTTTAATCGACTATATTCGTGATCTCCTCAGAGGCGGTATAGTCTTCTCTGGGTACAAGTCCAAATAATCAGCTACATCGTAAGATGATATGCTGAAATGGTAGCATCCAGAGCGGGTCTTGGCAGTAGCACAGAGTGATACCATTGTTTTAGAGGCTGGTGACCGTAGTTGACTTTGAGAGGGTCCCTTCCGGCAGTTATGTCAAGGCTCATGAGAAGTATAGCGCCTAGAGGTAATGATGTCAAGAAAGTAGCTCTATCATGGATCGCGCGCTCTATTATGCCATTTTATCACGCTAGAATAGCTCCCTGGCACCGCTCGGCCAAACCAGGCGAAGGGGACGGGCTTCTCCGCATCGGAGGGACGTTACTTTAAAGTATGGATATTAGTGAGGCCGAGTTTAGGGGTAAAAGATCGATCTTTGAACGATGTACCTATTGTGGCGCAGCACCTAGGGCTAAAACTTCCTAGGAAGTCATGGCATATTGAGATGACAGATAGAGTAGGTGTGTACTGCAAGTGGTAGGAAACCGAATTTCCACTTCACGCCCTTTATTAGAACTGTAACATATCTTAGACAGCCATATGATTCAAGTAACACACAGCACAGGCCTCCACCGGGTCATATGTCACAATTCAGACAGATGGCTTAGCAGAGTAGAATAACGTGATATGGGGTTAATTTATGGCTGAATATGTGAATGTCCGGCAAGCGCTGAAGAACATTCATTAGAAAGGCGCAACAAAGCCCAGCGCCGGTAGAAGCGCGCGGATAAAAGTAGTTGGCAAACATACCCTGACGGAGGTCGGCGTCAGCCTCATGGTTACCATATAAAACAAGTGAAACCGTAGAATCGCCACAGTTAGTTATGGGGGCCTTGTATCCCAGTATTTGCATAGTCCACCAACGTGTAGACGTCATGTGTAAGGGGTAATTATTTTATGATGCTCATATGTCTCTTCTCCAGTCAGATTTGTCTGAAATGGTGAGTTGGGAGTTTGAAGAATGACAGACATGAGTGGTCAGCCCATAAATCAGCCACATCCATTTCCATAGATGTGAGTGTACTTATAACTGCATATGTAGGTACATGTAGGTACATAATGCTATTATCGAATTTTAGACAAGTTTGTTGTGGGGTTTCTGGTTTACACACCAAGACCCCCAAGCCACGAGACCCTGGCATTTGGACCCTCTACTCTAGTCCTAAAACGGTTAAAATGGTTATACATGAGCCTTACCATCGGAAACTGGCTCCAGTCACTTCGGCAAGCAGGCAAGGCGCAGCCCCTACGCAGATCAAAAGTTCCCCACGCTCGACCCTCATCTAAAAGAGCATTCTAACCGCTTCATCTCATTCTTAGCTCACAGCCGCATAGATGGGAAAATTAGTGACCTAGCGCTATACAAACTAAGACCAGGGCCTTATTTACACAAACTAACATTCTCATCTGCGACTCACTAAGTCGCTTCTACCAACCAAATAAGTCATAGTCCTTTTCACGCGCGTGTAACGAATGCACCCGCACCCATGGGAATATTTTGCAGTATTGATAAAGACGGGGATGCCGACCATCAGGAGAAACCTGTTGACGATTCGTCACGCAAACCATCTGGATTATTTCATATCCGCCAACTATTCGACAAGATGGCCGAAAAGTTATCAGGCTCTGTTTCCGACCCTGCTCATTCCAGTGGTGAGAGCGGGGCTGGAGTCAGACTCGACTTCCAGAATGCGATGATGGAGTATGCCGGTCCGCAAGAGCAAGAAGCAAACGAAATCTTGCTGAAGCAGAGGCAGACCGACGACTACAAACGGTATGAATTACAGTCGCGCTCCGCTAAGGACCATTTCTCTCGAAACAGGCATATAATCGATACTACCGAGGTGCTGAAATCAGCGCGCTACATGCCTAAAGGCTCGCATCTACATCTTCATTTTAACTCTACTCTTCTCCCTACATTCCTCTTGGATATAGCCAAAGAAATGCCAAATATGTACATCTCGAGTCCTACGCATAAACTCCGGTCTAAAGATGATTTCGATAAGTGTGAGATTGTGTTCACACTCCAGGAGGCTAAAGTGGTAAATGGTCTCGCCGATGATCCGCTATACCAAACACAGGGGGTATTCTCAGAGGATCTAGAAGGCCCTAATCTATTCCGTGATGATTACGAATTGCGCCAGCCGATGCGCTACCAATATTTTCGCGCTATGTGGAACAAGGAGCGGGATATTAGACAAAGCTCCATATCACGGAGCGGAAAGCAATCGGACTCAATCGAATCTGAAGTCTGGAATATGGACATGGAATGTGATGACTGGCTTACTAGCAAGCTTATTTTCAGTAGAGACGAAATCGACCAAATATTTGAAAAAAGGCCATTGGAGCAGCCACGAATACCACAAACCAGAGAAAAGGAGCTGGAGAAGAAAAAACAAGTCGAGGAAGCAAAATGGCCTAAGGATATTGAATTAAAATATCAAAACAGTCCATATAAAAATGTTCGAGATAGAGCGACGAGGTATTTCGTCCCTAAACTCATTAGTAAAATGGCGCTAACAGTCCCATAGAGCTTGGGAAAAGTTTAATGGCCGCACAAGGATGATGAAAGGCCTATTTAACTACGAGAGGGCGTTCAGGGCCTATACCAGGAAGTGTTTAGAGGAATTTGTCAAGGAGAACGTCCAGTACGCTGAAATTCGTCCCAATTTCATGAAGAGTAACCAAGTTCTACAAGATGACGGTACAGGAAGTTTCAACAACTTTGGTTTGATGGAGATCATCATCGAAGAGTATGAAAACTTCATGAAAGACATCGGAGATATGGACGAGAATGGAAACATCAGAGAGAACAGGATGCTTGACTCCCAAGGCAAGGCAATTTACTCCGATAATAGTGACATTCCACTTGGGAATGGGCATACACCGTCCTTTGGGGGAATGAAGGTTATCTACTGCACGCCTCGATCTTTCCCTAAGCCCATGGTCAAGGAAGCGTTAGAAGAATGCATAAAGATGAAGAAGAAGTGGCCGCAATACATTGCCGGGTTCGATCTAGTAGGCGAAGAGGCTTACGACAAGCGGTACCCACTGAGATACTTCGAAGAAGAGTTTAGGCAGTTCCAGGAAGATTGCCGGAACGAACAGGTCGAGATCCCGTTTCTATTTCACTGCGGTGAAACCCCTGACGACATTGAAGGCAATCTTGAATGTGCACTTGATCTCGGTGCCAAACGGATTGGACATGGTTATGCATTGCCCCAAAAGCCAGGCATCATGAAACAGATGAAGGTCAATAACGTCTGTGTTGAGGCTTGTCCTATTTCAAACATGGTCCTCGGATTAGTGGAGCACATGGACGAGCATCGAATATACGAACTACTTGCTCATGAAATACACTGTTCTCTGAATAGTGATAATGGTACTATTTTTGGGTAAGCCTTTAATCCTCCACTTATTCGATAGCACATGCTAATTATTCATATCAGGTCTACATTATCTCACGATTTCTATGAAGTCTTAGTCGGAAACCGAAACATGAACCTGTACGGATGGCGCCAACTTGCAAGATGGAGCATAGATCACTCTTGTTTGAATCAAATTGAGCGCGAGCGCATTCTAGTGGAATGGGAAAGACGCTGGCAAACAGAGTTCATTCCTGGGATGCTTGAGAATTATGAATCTGCCTTTCCCCCAGCCAGGCTTGTCAGATTAGACGAGGCACGACAGAAGCGAGGCTGAGTCTAAGTTGTAAGCCTAATGATAACAGTGCTACGTTCTGCGTCGGGTATTCGCACGGCGCTTCTGTTCTTCGGTTTGGGACTTAGGTGTTAAGACGGACGCGAGCTTTTATGATATTATGATACCTGGAATGATACGGAGCTCGCTGGTGGTAGATTTACGTATGTTATACCTGGAGTCAAAAGCGTGAGGGAAATATTTCCTCAGGTACAGTTGGTAACAATCGTTATTTCCTACTCTAACTTTTTTTTTTCTTTTTCCATTTTGTTTTACCCCACATGTTAATTAAGAGCTACTCATAGAAGCAGACGATCTCAATGGTCAGGTAACACTTTTAAAGCCTACCTATTCGCCCAAGGAATTTCGGTGAAATATGTGGTTTGCCTTTACACAATGCTACCTAGGTACCAATGCCTTACCTCGTCATCTATTGGGGCTTTGTTTGCACATGTTCGTATGTCACGGATCACAGCGGGAAATAAAGGGCTGCCTCTGCTTGCTTGTACGGGTGACGCAGCGTGGAGGCGTTGAGGATGTACCCCTCAAACAAAGGGAGGCTGAGAGCGGCACCGAGCATCTGAGCCCACTCTTGGCGAAGATCTAAGCGCTGTCAATGGATCGCTTAAAGCTATGGTGGGTCAGATTCGCTTTACTGAGTGCCCCTAAAGCCAATCAGCCGAAGCCTCTGAAAAAACCACTAGACTCGTGCCAGCACAGTGGACAATAGTGCGGGCCGTGGCGGCTGAAGACCCTGTAACTTAAACTCATAACTAAAGAAATGCGGAGTCGGCCTCACACCATCAGCCAATCACAAGAGATATAGAAAAGCTTCAGAGAGGCCCTGAAATCTCTCCCGACTCCAAATTCTGGTGCTACGAAACAACGAAACTACAAACGTCCATTTCCACCTTAGCCTCCAACTTCTTTTTCTTTCTCCCATTACCCATTGTGCTTCACCTGGCTTGACGGCCTCCCTCCTGTTGCTTGATTATGTTTATATATTATATTATTATACAAATGTCTCTATCGAGAAATTGATTTTGTCATTTCGACCTAGTTTTTTAAACTAGGGCGATTTAAACTTTATCGTCCCTGATCTGATCCATTGGAACCCGACTCCAACTTTAGCCTCGAAGTTAATCGCCTACCCGCATTCCTCCCCCCACCTAGTTCAAACTCTGTTTCCCGTCTGTCAATTAAGCCTTATTGAGGTCTGAGTGCCTTCTAAAATTACAAGC
Source organism: Hypoxylon sp. CO27-5 (assembly GCA_002120305.1). NCBI lineage: Eukaryota > Fungi > Ascomycota > Sordariomycetes > Xylariales > Hypoxylaceae > Hypoxylon > Hypoxylon sp. CO27-5. Next base: position 131,503 of record KZ112532.1, on the reverse strand, counting down.
AATGGCCGATGGAGATACAGGTGTCGACAGGAGTGAGGCAGCAAGATGGTTTTCTTCTGATGTTGGTCCTGCTGCCGAGGGCCCTTGGGGTTGGCGTCTCGATGTCGTGACTCTGCTTGCCGTCATCGGCGAATCATCTATAGCTGAACATGCCCAAACTATCACCGCCAGTATCTTCTGTCTTTTCCCGCGTATCGTTCCCGCTCCCCAGGCTTTCTTGAAGCCCTCCCGCCCTGTTCGACTACCCGAGACCACAGCAAAAATGACCGGTGTGTACAGCGGTGTCACCCTCGATACCGTGGGCTTCTTCGCGAATATCATTCACCCCCTCGATGAGCTACAACCATTTGCTTTCAAGGTCCTTGAAATCTCACATACCGACCGGAACACCGCAGGTGGCATCGAGGCCCCGCAACGCTCACTCACGAAGAAACAAAGCTTTTTCTCAAGACGATCTCAAAATGGAAGTACACCTGCGAGTCCGTCGCGGGGGCTCGGGTTACCGCGTTGGGCAGGGCCTCCGTCAGACGATCCCGACAAGACCAGATCAGACACGCCGACGGATGCAGCGTTCACTTCGAGCCGCGACGTTGAGGCTGGGGAGCCAAAACAGGGCATCACGAGAAGGATAACAATGAAGGAGAAGATCCAGGATTTTGCCGCCAACCCGACCTTGGTCAATACCAGTGGAAGACCTGCAGTCCCAGCTACTCTATACTCTCCTCTCCACATTCTCTCCGTCTTTTCTGTAGTCTTGACGTGCAGCATAATCGGATTCGCTGCCCGCTGGCAGGATGGCACAGCCATTATTGCTGTGTCTCTAGTCGCCCTTGCGAGTTCTGTCGTCGGCTGGGCTTCATGGTGGCGGCCTATCCTGATGAACCGCAGCCACACCAACACAGTCCCTGCAGGAGATGTGATCATCCGTACACGTGAGGGCGCTTTCCTCCTCGTGAAGTGTACCGAAGAAGTAGCACGCGAGCTCTATTCAGGCACTGAAGAATGCGAATACCACGTCAGCGGACGTGCTTACAGAGTACTCATGGCTCTCGGGACCTGTTTACTGATGATATCGGTTATTCTGCTGGGCAACTGCAAGTGGTACACGCAGATCTTCATCGGCTGCAGTTATATCGTGTTGAACGGCGTCTACTGGGCCATGGGATTACTGCCGAAGAAATACTTCTGGGACCTGAGTCGCTATAATATCAGGAACGTCACTCCCAAAGAGGCCGCAAACGCTCACACGACGACCTCGGATGACCCGCGGGAAGGCGTCAAAAGCTTCACTCGCACATTATGGTTCGCGATCCGCGAAACCAAGCGAACGGCTTGGGTAAACAGGAGCGGCGCCGCACCCGACACCCCTCAGTGGCGCAAGTGGCTCGCCGAGGCAGAGCAAGCTGCCAAAGCGGGCAACACGAGGTGGCCCGCTGTTGCGCGCAAGGACGAGATCATGAAGATGAGGGAAGATGCCGAAGTTAACGCAAGCCCGGTCCTTCCTGACGACACCCCGCAGCGGGCTTTCGATGAGGCCGAGCAGGCCGTGCCCGCTACCCAGGTACAACATTGGGACCGGCGTCCTAATGACGGCACTCTGTAGCGGGATTGATTGCTTACTTATACACGCCGTGCTGCCCTCTTTATCTTTTATCGGAATTAAATGCGTTGGATACCCCCTATGCGAGCGAGCGAGTTAGTTTATGGTGGTGGGGTTGTTAGGCCCCGTTTTGTCTGCGGACCTTTGGGAGATTGGCACTTGAGTCTAGGTCCAGGGATTTGGTAACGACTCACATGATGATTTTGTTTTTCTATTTATCTTCTTTGCTGCATACCATATATAAGTATATCATCGGATCTAGCATTGCTGGGCTCTTAGAGTATAACGGCCTTGGTTCTGACATGTGGCTGGCATGGATGTTGGCATGAAAATTTCTAGGTTAAGACTTTGGATACATTCTCTTGGATACGGGGTTACAGACTTGTATATATAGACGGATTTAGCGAGGAGTTTAGGTGTTGAATAATGGGGCGATTGTGAGTTTACATGGTCATGATGGGCTCCTCTATCTTGCTTATAAGAAGCGAAATAGAGTTCAATGCGAATGCCATTTGACGATCATGCCCAGTACAGATGAAATTGTTTAAGGTAGTGATATGAAATCACCCAAACGTTAATTGGGTAAGCCGATATAGGGGAAGCTTATTGGAGGGTAGTGTTACCTTTAGATAAGATATTTCGGAGACACCAGATGAGCCTAAAAAAATCCCATCATCTTCATTGAGATACGTTACTTCATCATGACGAGACATTCATCTCCGTATCGCCCTCTTAACCCGTTAAAGAAAGAAATACGGCTTTTGGACGTTCTTCCAGAAACTAGCAGCACGACACTCCAAACCCATCTTGTGCATGCCTTTCTCATTGATCCGACACCCTACGAGACTATATCTTATTGCTGGGGCGATGCATCCTCACGTGCAACAATCTTGCTCGATGGCTCTGCCTTCAATGTTCCTGCTAGCTCTCTGGCTGCCTTGAAATGTGTCAGAAAGATGTACGAGACTCGACGAGTCTGGATCGATGCAATTTGCATCAACCAAGAGGACATTAACGAAAGGGGGTCACAGGTTGCTCTGATGTCTCAGATATACCAGTGCTCACAGTTGAATCTTATCATTCTTGGCGACGAGGATGAGTCAGCTCGCAGAGCTTTTGCTTGTGTTACGGACCTACTTAGAGAAGTCAGACACAAGACAGATGACTTCTCCACGTTTCATCCTATGATAAGGGAATTCATATGGGGAATGAGAAGCAATCTCGAGCAACCGATTGAGTGCGATCTAGATGAATATGCGCTTTGCTCGTTCTTTGCGCGCTCATGGTTTGAGTAAGCCGCCCGGGCCTGTTCCTAATGCCAGAATCTTATTTTTGGAGCAGACGTCTATGGGTGATACAAGAAGCCGCACTGGCTCCCGTGAGCATATGTTTTTGTGGCCCTAACCTAACCATTGAGCTCGTTGACCTCGTTCGGGCGGCAATTTGGCTTTGTTACAAACGCCATTCCATTCCTCGATCTCTATCTGACCATGATGGTATGAATAATGCGGCGGACCTATGGTCTCTGGTAGATGATAGAGATGCGTATAAAGCTTCCGAGAATCCATACGAAGTTAATCTTGTTACCTTACTTCTCACTGCGCAGTATAGGCTCTCGTCCGACCCGAAGAATAAGGTCTTTGCGATCGTTGGGTTATTACCACAAACACCCGAATCAGCAGGAGAGCACGAAACATCTCTACTCGTAACCGATTACAATAAATCCTTGGTACAGATATTATGCGACGCTACCCGCTACTCGATCCAAGAGCTAAACAGCCTGCGGATCCTCCAAGCTGTTAGTCAGTGCAGCGATGGGGAACTCGGTAGCTCAGATTATGTCCCTTCCTGGGTTGCTCGCGTCGATCATCCTTTTGACGAAAAGCGGGACGCCGAATCTATCCCATTCAATAGTTTTCAAGCTGATAATCAAGTAGGAATAGATCGAGAATGCGCGAGAGTAGACTTTTCGGGGCCAACGAAACTCTCTCTAACAGGAGAACTCGTCAGCGAAGTGGAACAGACAAGTGACACTTTCACATACGAGATATTTCAGAATAGAGGAGCGCTCGCTAGACTTCTTAGTTCAGTCCTCGACATTGTCAGAGGTGGCAATCAAACAGAAATAAGACTATGGGGTGATAATCAAGGGATCGATGACGGTTTCTCTCCCATGCTGGCCACGACACTGATAGCTGGTAACATGGCTTCTCGAATACCAGGGGACGACGAGATAAGAACATCGTGCGAGTTCTTAAATGCTCTCGTTTCAGGCGCCGAGACATATGATCCCAATAATCGGCTGTTACAGTCCTTCCAGAGTGCGTGCCAGAATCGTCGTTTCTTTATGGGAAGTAACAGCGTTATTGGCCTCGGTCCTCGTTCCATAAGAGCTGGAGATAATGCTATAATACTATACGGGGGCTCTGTACCATTCGTGCTTCGAACTCTAAATCCAACGAGCGATGAAGATTCAAATTTCCGCTTGTTAGGCGAGGCGTACGTATATGGGGCAATGGACGGAAGCTGGGTGCGTTTAGGCGAGAGATTGGGTCACACACCATGGATTTACACAATTGTATAAGATACGGTCGACGTTCATAAAACCGCTTAGATGCTTTGACGCTGTGGTAAATCCTGGGAGTCCACGGGTAGGAATAGATTGACTGGCAGAATAACAGAAGCAGAACGTGAAAAAGACTATTTCGGCGCATACCTACCTACCTAAGGTACATATCGCGTACCAAACCATAGACCGCCTTACCCCGACGATTAAAAAGTCCGAAGAAATTCGCTAGGATCGAGTTTAAGGTAATTTAAGAGTGAAGTTGTCTACTAGCTCTTGGCGTGTAATGGGTCGCCACTCAGCATCAATGACGTCGTGCTCTAGAATATGCCCGTCATCAAACTTAAAGCTGCAAGATTCGGCACTTGGGAAAATATCTACATAAACATCATCTGAGGCTGTTTAGGTACGATCATGGATCTCTCATTCGTGAATTCCCATGTCACGAGGAAGAGAAAAAAAAGATCGAGAGTTCGTTGCGTAAAGGCAGCAAATGGACAACGCTAGCTTCAACCGCGATATCGAACAACACCCCGCAAGCATTATGGGTCAAAACGCGAACAAGGGCCAAGATGGGCGCAAGCGAGTTCTCATTGTAGGCGCTGGTGCTGCTGGGTAAGAATTATCTAAAGCTACTATGTATGGATTGATTCTAACGGATAAACTATAGTATGTCTACGGCATATCATCTATCGCAACATCCTGATCAATTCGAGGTAACGCTTATAGACGCCGTCGACTACTGTGGTGGGCAGGCTTTCTCCATCCCACTAGACAAGGAGCGCCATGGGGCATCATGGTGCAATCAAGGAGTACAGGGTGGCTCCTACATATTTCACCATACGGCGACCATGTTCCATCGGCAGGGTTTTCATGCAGACCCAGTGAAGCTCCAGGTTTCCTTCGGCAAAGACGAGACATTCTGGTCCAATGTGTTTCCTACGAAACTTCTAGCCCGTCATGCGAAAGAAGTTAGGCGCTTGCCGACAGTGCTGAAGTTGATGCGCTGGTTTGAGGTGTTCTTCGCCCTACTTCCCCTGAAGCTTGTCTTCAACCTATTCAGATTCTCGGAGGAATTCGTCAACACGATCGCTCTACCCATGACGGCCCTGTTTCTGGGGACAGGAAACGCAACCCCTGAGGTCCCTTCTATCATGTTTGAACGATTGTGTACTTCACCAACATATGGCATGTGGTACGCTCCTAATAAGAATACCATCGTGGACAACCAGCCTCCAATGATTGTTTTTCCCAACTTCTCTAAGTTCTACGATACTTGGAGGAAAGACCTTATATCGCGTGGCGTAACCGTTCGTTTGTCCACGGAACTCACCGAGGTCGTCCAGCGGAGCAATAGTGGGGTAGTCGTTCGACTCAAACCACGGACCCCTATGCCAGATAGACACAACCCCACTGGTGGTGACCCTGACGCGCCAGTTAGTGAAGAAGCATATGACGAGATTGTCTTGTGTTGCTTGGCAGATACTGCGAAGAAAGTGCTCGGTCGAACCGCAACATGGAAGGAGAAGAGAGTACTAGGCTCAGCCAAGTTTAGCGACGATATCACGATAACTCACAATGACACCGACTACATGAAAAATCATTACGAGAACTTCTACCGGGAAGATCTAGCAGTGGCTGAAATAAATGGCGTTGACCAAACATCGCGTCTGAACTGGGCGGCAGATAACTTCCGGCCAATGTACTACATCAAGATGTATCCGGAGGACAAGTCGAAGCTCGAAATGTGTTTCGACACGACCAGCTATCAGAGCCAGTTTCCGGAAAAAGTCCCGTTCGAGCAGCACGTATTCCAGACCATCTACCTCAACAAAGACCGCGACAGGAAATTGTGGACAGATCATGAGATTAGAGAGGATAAGATCATTCGGAAAGATTGGTGGCATCAGCTCTGCCATAGCTATACGCACTATCTCTTCGTCGTACCATGGATGATGTTTCTCCAAGCAAAGAATCGTACTCGATATGCAGCTTCTTGGACGTTAGTAAACGCCCATGAGGTAGCCGTTATGTCCGGAATCGCCGCTGCAGTGTCGCTCGGAGCCGAGTATCCTGAGGACCTTGAGAACGACAAGTTTGCGTTTCTCTGTTTTCGGCTCTATTACCTCCTTGCATACGGCAAGTGGTACGGACGCAAGTACACCAAGAAGCAGAGGCAGCCCACCACGCAGGCCGCGAAGGAAGGGAGTAGTTGGTCGACGGGGCTACACGGAAGTGTATACGAAGGCCCCGGAGTATCAAAAACGGAGCGGCAGACGTGGAGAGAGGAACTCAAGAAAGGCGCTAGCACAGAGAACCTAGCCGATAGGAATGACCGAGGGAGGAGCCAACCACGAAGATGAAATGTTTGACAACTAATTTATAGTTATAGTACGAAAAGCAAGTGCCTCTATCAGCAACTTTTGAGAAGCCTCCAACGCATGTTTCATATGGTCAAGTTTGGTTCCGAATGCAATAAACCATTTCGGGATGCTACCCTCTTACTTGTCATAAGGTCACGAGCCTCATTAATGCAGTGTCTAGACTACGCCTCGATTCCATCTATTCCTTACTGGATAGTTACATGCTTGAGCCTCAATGTTATTACAAAGAAAAAAGAATGACAACTTGTCCAGCTAGCAATTCACGGTCTACGCGTCCTACATAATTTCCTACATGATTTATGTGGACATTGGTCCATTATATACTTCGTGTTTTTTTGTTTGGAGAGCTCGTGTCTTACCACCGCTGTGTTGTATAGTCTGACTATAAACTTACCCCCTTTAGATTATATTGGATACTATATGTAGGATACTATATGTAGGATACTATATGTAGGATAATATATGTTGGATACAATAGTGGCTGTCAGCAGCTGTCAGCCACGGTACTTCCCTGTGGGGCCAGATGTTCGAATAAGAATTGGCAGTTGTCAGCACAGCCTCCGCTAATTTCAGCAGTGTCTGGGTCTGACTCATCACGGATTAGAATGAATGAGGGAAATAATTTTTCTATGGCTTATAGAACCAGATATCGACCCAACATGGAGCCTCGTCATACAATCACTTCCTTGACGCCGCAACGGCTACCAATAACTGTACGGCCCATCTCGGCCGCCGAGACCTATGCCCTACGACACACGGTTCTCTGGCCCAACAAGCCTGTGTCTTACGTGCAGCTGCCCGACGATGAAACCGGTCAGCATTTTGGCGCTTTCATTGATCCTAAGAATGATGGCGATGACAAGGACAAGGACGACAACAAGATCAAGGACAATGGCGGCTCTGCAGAGTTGATAAGCATCATCTCGCTATTCATCGATGAAGAATGTGGCGAAGCACGTTTCCGAAAGTTCGCCACCGCACCGGCATGGCAGGGTAAAGGCGTGGGGTCGGCGCTACTGGCGTACACCATCGAGGCGGCCGCTAGAAAGGGCGCCACGAGTATCTGGTGCGACGCTCGCCAGAGCGCTCTGGGCTTCTACCAGCGGTTCGGCATGAGCGGTGAGGGCGAGGTCTTCTTTAAGGGCGAGGTGCCTTACCTTCGTATGTCCAGAACACTGCCCTGAGACGTCGCTCTATCAAGTTCGGTATGTCTTGCTTGGTCTGGGCCCCGGATAGGGGTGCGATTAAAGGCGGATGGAGCAAGGATCCTCTTTACTCGGGCGAAGGAGTGGCATTAAACTTGCCTTTCCCATGCCGGCTCACGAGACCCGCGGATAGCCAATAAACATGGCTAGCACGTGTTGGGAGCCGGTGATTGGGAGGACGCCGCCGCGGACAACGTTGTCCTGTCGTTCAAACAGCTGATCCCCCGCGTTTCCGTCCGGGCGCGGACGGTACGGAACAAAACCTAGGTATGCATCACAATGTAGAAACATGGTTTCCTTGATTTAACTGACATTCCGCCGTTAGCCAGGGGTTTCGAAACCCCAGTGCCTGATTTCATGCTTCCTAATGCTGATGACGTATCCTAGGCAGCTATTGAAATGTGATGTTGGATCTTTATCTCCTGGCCTGTCGAGGGCGGCATTGCAAACTACCGTGTTTTTTCTTTGGGGCCCAAGGTGATACAGTGCCTTGAGAAAAGGGGGGTTGGTAAGTACCTTGCGTATATACAGATGTAGACTATGCGTAGACTAATACATGCAAGAAGATCACGTGCAGCGTACGAGTTCATGTTTTGGTCCAGAAGCATTTACGAATGCGAACCGTATTGGTTTTAGTTGGCATAGCAATAGTTAGCATATTGGGGCGCTACTGCGATGCAAGCTGAGGTGTATTCTTACTCCAGATTCGATTACATATAAGGGCACAGTGTGGAGGACCAAGTCCCCCTTTTTATGGAATAGACGATAATTCTATAAATCTGGTAGGAACTTACTATGAACTGGTATGATTTACTCTCTCCACTCACGCACTGTTTTATGCAGCATTACCTATCGGAACAATGTTAATGAGAAAATCATAAGCAATCGAATAATGCACGCAAGTATATACATACTGTCCCAAGAGATTGGAACTAAAAGAGTTATGCTCGGCAATCGATAGACCCTGAGATCTCGATTTGGTGTGTCTATCGTTTGTCTATCACGCTCAAGACCTGTTCTAGACTCGCTCGCGATACACGAGCTAGCGACTCACCGTGACCATTCGAGGGACAATGCGACCGGCAAAAACACCCACGGTGGCCAGATGATTGTCTTTTAGAAGAGACAATCCCAAAAACTCTTCAGATCGAACGGCATTTATTCGCTATTTTCATAAATAGTGTCGTTCATAATTGGCAATAGAAGCGCTGTGCAGATTTCATAAGTTTTCCCAGTACAGTAAAGATAAACATAACTTACTGTTGTAGGCATCTACCGACATTGCTAATCACTACTACTCGCTATGCTAGAGGGCGCTCACTCTACCAACGGGAGAATTTCAATCGGACTATCAGGGGCGCTGGATGGACGATCCGCCCATTGTCCACTGGAAAAAGTCGAGTTGCCTAGTTTGTCGTCCAGTTGCCAACACAATTGACGACTCAATTAGGGCGAGACTGGGGGCGTGTCGCACCGAAAATATCCTCGAAACAGATTTAGGTGGCTCAAGGAGTCGGTCGGACAGTGGTTGGCTTATTAGGGATGCAGCAGTGTCCAATCCCATATATATCAATATGCGTCTGGCCGCGTGCGACGCCGAAGGGATATGAGACTGGCTGTGGCTGGGCGCATAAGGGACGCATAGCCCTGGGCCAATATAGAAAATTATGGAAAATTTTAGGGCAGAAGAGACCTAAAGACGTCATTAGCCAACGAAGAATTGCGTACGAATGTTTCCCGGCTCTGTGATCAAGACGCGGAGTGGTCAGTAATTTTATGAATTCTTGTGACTTGGCAAATAGTGGCAAATATAGGGGGTGGGGTGGCATCCATAGGTCACACGAGATGTAGCCAATCATCTTACACGAATGCATTCATGCCCAACCCAGACCAAAAAATTGGGCATGTGAGCATCTGATCCAACCTCTTTGCTCACCAGGTACAACTCTGTAGGCAGGTGGTTACCATCATGTACGTCTATGTACGCCTATGTACGCCTATGTACGCCCTCAGGCTACTGTGTCTACTTTTTTACTACTTTTTACCACCCGGACCCGTTGGGCATACGTTCCCTGTAGTAATTGGGCGCCTCACGGTGAGTCAGGTAGGTACAGCAAATTCCCTTGCAGCTTGACCCGGGGATGGCATCCTGGTAAGCACGCGGTTGTGCAGTCTTGCCAACTGCGGCTAGAGCTTTCTATAATCTTCACACCCACCGTCGAGGGAAAACCCATATTATTTTATTCAAGTATCCGGTCAGCCTTCCCTTGGTGTGTCTCCTGATAGTCGATCAAAACCCTCTGAAATACCGTTTGCCTCACCTTGTCTCATATAGTCCGGACAACAAAACCCTAATCAGGCCCAGCGAAATGACCCATTACCATACCACTTCTTCTCCAATTCAAGAAACTGTATTAACATCACTGAGCCGGACACAACTTTCAACAGCACTAACCTACCAATTCCACCCAGAATACGACAAATTACTACACGGACCGAGGAAGAATGGACGTGAGAACAAGCCGACCCGTGGACCGGCCGTTCGCTATGCCGGGCGGATTCCCAACATATGCTGAGCGGCCACGTGAATTGTCACGGCCCCCCACATCAACAAGAGATTCAGAAACAGAGACATCTCCTAGTCGAACAGCGACATCACAGACGACAACTCCTCTGAGAGGGATCCTGAAGAACGCACCTACGCCATTGACCACGGCATTGATGCAGCGGCCGCAAGATCCCCTTGCTGCACGCTTCTCCAGAGCCCCCAGACCTGAACTACAAAGATACCCTGTCTCGGCGCCTCAATCGCCGACATATCCTTCGGATAGTGAAAGGTACAGCAGCTTCGATACCGACTCACAATCAGCCGCATCAGATCTCTCGATCAACACACAAGCCACTAGCGTCGTGTCAGACGTCAGCAGTGTCCCGCCTAAGCCCTCTAAGCCCTCGACCCAAGTAAAGCACGTGCGCCACGTGCCCATACCAACGGCGAACCGGGTAAGGACACGGCGAGGATCTAAGACGCCTTCAGAGATCACCAAGCCCCCGGTACCAGAGAAGAAGAGGACAGTACACATCCAATTCGTACCGTCGACACAAAATTCTTCTCAAACCCAGTCCCAACCCCAACCCCAGTCTCAGGCATTGCAACTTGCGCGGAAATCAGACAAAGATCTCCTGTACAAGATTGACCAGCTAGAGTCGGAAGCGGATAGCCTGCGCAAGGAACGTAGCAGACTGAACAGGGACCTAGACGATGCCTCAGTTCAATTGTCTTCCAAGGGACAAGAGAACAGGGAGATTGTACGAATCCTGAACCTAGAGCGAAACTCCAAGGAGCTCATCCTCAGAGACCTCGAGGAGCAACGGCAGATCTCTGACGAGTTCCGAAGCAACTACCAACTGCAACATGGCATGCTAGTAGAGTTGGAGAGGGAGCGAGATGACCTCAAGGACGCCAATGAGCACTTCGAGAAGCAGCTCGCCCGACTCGAGAGAGAGTTGGCAGAGCGCGACGCTGCACAGAAGGAGCAGACGAGAGCACTCGAACATGAACTTAGCGACCTGCACTCCACCACCGCGAACTACGAAAGACAGATTGGTTCTCGGAACAAGGAAGTAAAGGAACTAAACATCGAAGTCAAGGAACTGAACAAGGAACTCAGGGAACTAGACTGCGAAGTTAAGGAGCTAACCACGGAGAGGGACTCTGCTCGAGCCGAGTCGGCACGATTGCATGCTAAGGTAAAGGCTCTAGAAACCGATAAGGTACCCTTCGTGGAGGACAAGGAGGCACTTGAGAAGGATAACGAGAAGCTCCAAGGCCAGATCAAGGGACTCGAGAGCGAGAAGGCGGCCCTTGAAGAGAAAGTCAAGGCTTTTGAGCAAGAAATCGAATCACTCAAGACAACCGTCGCATCGCTCGAGTCTGACAAGGCAGCCCTCGAGAAGGATCTCACATCAGAGAAGGCTGGAAAGGAGGAACTTCAGAAGCAGCTTGAGGCCGCCCAGTCCGAGAAGAGTGAGCTCCAAGGCCAGCTCGACGCTGCCAAGATCGCCAGAGATGATCTCGAGAAGCAACTCGGAGAGACGAGGGATGACCTCCAGAAACAGCTTGAGACTACTAAGAACGACCTTGAGCAGCAGCTAGAAGCTACCAAGGACGATCTAGGAAAGCAACTAGAAGCCTCTAAGCAGGAGCTCGACAAGCAGACCCTGGACTTCAAGGCCATCCTGGACGACAAGCAGTCGAAGATCGACGGGCTGATCACTGAGGTGGAAGGATCTAAGGACGCTAATATCGCTATTGCCTCCCAACGTCTGGCTCTCGAAACAGAACTAACAACCGTTCGAGCCAACCTGGTGAACATCGAAGCCGAGCTCGGTCTAGTGAGAGAGCAGAACAAGACACTCGAGATAGAGATGGAAGCGCTGACAACCCGCACCGCTGATTTCGAGAAGTTGAGTGGCGACCTCGAGAAGCTCCGCCAAGAGCACGCTGGCCTCGAAGAGAAGTCCAAGGGACTCGAGGCCGACGTCGAGAAGCACCAAGAATTCGCCAAGGCGCTACAAGAGGAGAAAGACAAGCTTGCCGCTCTCGCTAAGGACCTCGAGGAGGGTTCCGGCTACGCTAAGCTGAACGAGGAGAAGACCACCCTCGAAGGCAGCGTTAAGGAGCTCGAGGGCAAGGTCTCGACCCTTTCGCAAGAGAAGTCGGACCTGGAGGCCAAGACGAACGACCTCCAGGCCGAAGCCGACAAGGTCGCCCCCCTAACCAAAGAGAAGGCTGATCTTGAGGCGAGTCTCGAAGCGAAGACCAAAGACCTCCAAGTCGAGACCGACAAAGTCATGGCCCTGTCACTAGAGAAGGCAGACCTCGAAGCTAAGATCAAGGATCTCCAGAACGAAGCGGCCAAGGTGCCTGGCCTACTGGCGCAAGTGCAGACCCTGACGTCGCGGGTCTTAGATGTGAGCGCGGAATTGACAGTCGCCAACGCAGACAAGGACCAAGCGGACAGCAAGCTCCACGAGCTCCAGGGCAAGCTGCAGGGCCGCTCCAAGTCGCGCAGCAATTCTCGGAACCCCAAGCGCCAGAGCCGTTCGCCGTCCAGCAATAACCTGGTGTTCGTTCGAAACTCGTCGGACAAGATATTCGTGACCACACGCGAGAGCCTCAAGAGAGACAGGTCGCCTTAAGCAAGCAATCAACCACACATGCAAGCAAGCAAGCAAGCAAGCAAGGCGGCTGGCTACGCCTTCGTCGTCGCGAAGAAGTAATAGGAATGGGCAGTCCACCCCACACGAGTAGGGTGCTGGACATGATAGAGGAGGAACAATCGAAAAAAATGAAATATCGAACGAGCAAAACGAATAGAGCGAGCCGTGACACATTTCCGAGGACTGGACTAGGATGGAATCGGAAGCATAGCGATATTGTTTACTAATGAGTGAACGACGATTGATTCCGCCTTGTCATGTCACACAGGTCACGGTTCAACGGGGTATGGGTTTTACGGGATACACAAAAGCACTTGGGATGATTGGCGAGTAATGAACTCGCGAGTTTGATTGGCAGGTTTCATTTTCATTTTGTCGTTGTCGTCAGCTGTAACATGTATGATTGTTGTCGCTGTCATGTACGAGGGAGGAAAGAAACCGGGCCATAAATTGTTTTTTATTGTTTTTTGAAGTGTCACCCAATTTGGGGCACTACCTTTCATGACACTATTATTTTCTTTTGTCACACTTTTACTTTACAACATTGTTGGGATGGAAGGGAAAAAAAAAAGAGATGCGGGAATGGGGAAAGGGCCAACCTCATCATGTATTATCCCTCGCTGTATTGCTAGTGTATGGTTGTCGGCCGTCTACTATCATGTTGTAATCTGTTTCATCATGTATTCAGGTCTAGACAATGAGCACAAGCTCGAAAGGGGGAGACTGGGGTTCATCATAGCGCGCTTAGAGCACAGGAATAGTAATCGTGGGTTTTATTAGTTAATCAAACAACATACCAAACATCTAATCTAGCAAGCCACAATCGTCGTGAATGTTTAATAATTGCCTCTAACCTGACAGAAAAGTAGGGTACCAATCCCACATCCTAAAGTCGGGCATGTCCCTCTGGTGCACCTGAGCAATGAATGTGAAAACTCCTCAAAAATACCCTTACCCATAATTAGAAAGCCATATAAATAGACTCATATAGTATTCTCCTTAGTTCAGCTAATCATAGTTGTCTTTGCCACCCAAATGCGGTACTGGCCGAATTATTAGCAACCTCCATCCCGCCGTCAGTGAAGTTTTTGTTGCCACCTTGTGTGATTGAATAGGTGCCCAGGTGCCTAACATTGAAAAAATATTCACTACCTAAGCCAGTATCAGGGGATATCACAGAAAAAATAGCGCACTACTGTAGGTGATGACTGCCCTAACATGGGATCGATTCGTTCACAGTCGAGCCAATAGGAAAAATAGGGGCATTTCCCCTGGATAAGAGAGCAATTTTAGCGATCACGGTGGGATTTTCCAACCATAAGGCCTTGGTAGAATAATAGCCTTTGTGGACCTGGAATAATATAGGCTCCTAGGCCCTAAGGACTTTTCCAAAGATTAACCCTCCTATGCATCGGGAGCGAGGTTGTATCCAAGCCCTGCTTTCCTATGTAGATCCTCCCGGACATCGCCCAAGTGCTGTTCGCAGATATCAAGGCAGGCTGTGACGAGGTAGTCTTGCAACTACTGCTTGTGTTGTCATTGGGACCCGAGGAAAAAAGAAAGTAAAAATTCAAACGCTTACCTAGGTAGGTAACCAAGTATATCATGCGATTTCCACAAGTTGCAGCGAACATATTCGCCGCTGCCATCGTGGCAGACGCCCAAATTTACTGGGTTGGAAAACCCGAAACCATCAAGCTGTGTGACATATTCAACACTGGGGTAGAACATCTCTCAGGCATCCCGCAAACAGTCATTGGGCATCGAGCGGTACGACGAGGAATAGTCGGCTTTCCCCAAGTTGGGCAGCTTTGGGGCCTGTTATGGTAACCACGGCCCATCATGGATCTTCACAATGAGTAAATATCTGTCCTTGAAGAAATGTTTCACCGGGCAGTTTTACTATGGACAGTGAAATCAACGAGGGGTTCGGGGAGGATCAAGGATACTACATGTTAGTACTTACTTACGTAGGTACCTAAGTTAAGCGCCACATCTTGCGCCCGAAAGCACGACAACGTCAGCGGCAACGCCATTTTTTTCTGGTTCGGCATTCCAGGGATCATCATAAGCATATCCTGCTGCATACCGTCATTTTTGAATCCGTCATCCCTCTGAATTCGTCCCTTGTCAAGACCTGGTGTTAGAGCATCAACATCGCTAATACGATATGCGAGAGCCTTGTCTGATCTGATTTCGCCGACAACGGCCGCCTACACCAGATACTATTTACGTGAGGAAAAGTGGATATTTACTAGGGAACACGGTTCGAGGGTATTAATACCAAGTAAGCAAGGGCTTAGAATGGTTGGAAACCTACCTGTAGTTTTCAAAGCCAAGGGGCTCGCAATTTACATGGACTATTCTTAGCCTGACTTAATAAACAATGAATGCATGGGGGACGAAACGGGCAATTGTATTGGGTCATCACAGAAGGTACCCAGCAAGATATAGGATCAAGAAGAATAATTACAAGGTTGTACGGGAAAAGGTTGTTGGCCAGAATACCAACATGCTACGGCAACTTCTTCCCTGAGGAACATACAAAGTAATTCTTGATCGGCAAAGCTCGATATCGAATCAGGAATACTTCCAACCGGACCCCCATGCAATGGTCCAAACTGAATATCTGCGTAGATATGCTTGTTAGTCTCTGAAGTCTGATTAGATTATGGGTAGGGGTTTGTTTTTGAAACTGACCTTATACGTATTGATTATTGAATTTTCTGAGGATCAGCATTGCTCTTACAATTAGAACGACAATACCCGCCCTTTAAGAACAGTGACTGCTACGACTAGTATCCGAATCAAGTAGCACCACTGAAGGCATACGCCAATTCGGGGCCGCAAGTCGATCTACACCATACACTAGAGACCACTCTTCGGAAATATGTTATTGAGTTTGTCTTCCGAACAAGAGGATCTCCACCTGTTTCGATTATTTTGTTTTTCTCTCCTTTTCTTCCTCTTCAAGTTGTAGACAACGATCTTAAAGTAGGAGAAGCAGGCACACCACGTAGGCAAGAAGGATTCAAGGTAGGAAGAAGGTCTGAGAAAACAAGCGTATTTATTATGATCAGAATGGCTTCTTAAGAGTGACCTTGGGCCCTTAGCGCCAATTATGTTGATATGCATGCCACCGCAGCGGTGACAAGCATACCATCAAGAATCAAGCCGTTTCAGTGAAGCTCATGATGCATATAAATGACGGTGTTCCAACTGCTAAGATCGAAACGGACATTGAAATCGAATAATGTCCATTCTCGGTGGATGAAGAGAAGAATTAGGGTTTAGGTTGAGCTGCTGGTGCCGAACCTTCATTCGTGACGCCATCGTTCGTGGCCGCAGCTATTGTAGTCTGGGCAACCCCAGAAGATGCAGCGGGCCAGGTCTTGCGGACGTTGTTACCATCCTCTGTAAGTATCTTGCTAAGTACTTGCAGGTCCTGGCGCGCTTTGGGGTCACGTTCCAGCGCCTTGCGAACAGCTATCCATTCGCCTGCTTTCATTCGGGCAGAATGGGGAAGCAAGAACGTAACAGTAGGGCTGTTAAACAGATCACCAAGAATTTCCTTAGCCTTCGTGGTGCCTTCAGCCTGTGCTGCTCGCAAAGCAGGGACATTCGGATCCTGAGTTACTGGTGCAGGCGTCCCTGATGGGGCCTGATACGGCGGCATTGCCGGTGCTGAATGTCCCGGGATCTTAGGAGGCGGAACTGGTGTTTGATTATAGTGAGGCTGAGCTTGCAGTTGGGGTTGAGGCAGATTCTGGTTACCAAAAGACCCTTGTGGAGTCGCAGGCGACCATGCCGGACCTGACAAAGATGGCCTCGACTGCGACGGGGTTCCTTGGGCGGATGTCGGCGTTGCTGCCGCGGCTCTTTGCATTTCAGCCAATTGTTGGGCCATTGGAATCTGAGGGTGCTTCTCGTCTCGATAAACAAAAATCATCAGAAGCATAGGCTCTGAACGCTTTGATGGAACAAGATGGCCTTCAATATTCTGTACCGGTTCCGGAATTGGTCCATCGCCCTCCGCTACGGGTACTAGATAAGTGTCTCTGACGTTGCCTAGCTTCTTTTCGCCAACAACGCCATACCGTTTCTTCGACAGGAAATAGTCGATGATCTTCAGGAATTGCTGACGCGCTTCCTGATCTGCAGGGTGGCTTGGGGCCAAGCTGGTAATTACCAAGTCCACCTGGTTATTCCATCTCATACCACAGAGATAAGGAACTGCTTTCTCCTCGGTAATTCTACCAGCGACGCTGAGAAGAGGGGGTATTAGATCTTTCCAAGCAACGCCTCTAACCTTGCTGAGATCCGCACCACCAGCATACTTCGCAACAACATCGACTTCACCTACGTTGGTCATCACAAGGGGACCACGCCAAACGACATCAGGGTCAATATGTTCGGATGGGGAATATGGCGGGGAGTCGTTACCGTCCTCTTGAAGCAGTCGATCAACATCAGGGTCTTCTCCAGGGCCAGCCGATTGAGCCTGGGTTGAAGCTCGTCTTTGGTGTGATATTGAAGGTGATCGCACGCTAGAAAAGACTTTCCCAATGTCAAAGTCAGACCTTTTGGGCGACTGTTGGGACGGTTGGGTTTCAATTCGAAGGGGCCCAGCTGTCGAATTAGATCGACTGACAGCATTGGCAGGCGATGCTGCCGTGTCTGCCGACGACGCAGCCGGCTCACTCTTCGCGTTTCCGGCCTCGGTTACTTCCTTAGGAGGCTGGCGGCGAAGATTAGAAGGCGCATCATCTGTCTGAACCGTATAGTGATCCGGCTCCACTAGTTCTTCTCCCTTATGAGTTCGTCGAACGCGGGGTCCATCATCCGTGATCAGAATAGACTGCTTCTCGGCGCGAGCTTTCATCTCCGCCACCTCCCGTTGCTGCTCCTTAGTTGCCAGCTCGTCACCAGTCATAACTACGAATGAAGTGGGCGGCAACGTCCTATTGAGTATTTGTGCCGCCAGCTCGACGTTGTTCTTCAGACTAAAGATGAGTGTCCGAAGTTGCGATGCGTTGTGTGAAGTGTTGGGATGTGTATCTTGAAAGGCGCGCTCGATCTCAATAGCTAAGCGTTCGGTAATGTTCTTCTTAGAAGAGCCCTGAGGTAAAGAGTATAACTTCTTCTTCTCTGCGAGATCAACGGCGGCATCGAGTGACTTCTGTAGGCCAAGTGCCGCTTGTCTTCGAGGGCCTTCAAGCTTCTGAATGCTTTCGGGTAGATCGTTCGGAGGGGTGTACTTGGGAGTCGAAGGAACTGCTTGAGCTTCGGCAACCTTGCGAAGCTTGCTATGAGGCCCTTGGGAATGATCGCGAGACTTGCGCTTACCCTTGGCAACCGGCTCGGATTCAGTGACACTGCCTTCCTTCCTTGTATCGGGGGTCGGGGATGGCTTCGCTTTGGCATTGGCAGCGCTTGGTGATGCTCGTTCCTTTGGATCGCTTGCACGCTTGGCCTTGCCCTTCCTACCACCCTTCTTTCGCTTCTTCTCTTCCTCATGCTTGTGTCGACGATCCTCCCATGGCTTCTCCCCCCTCTTCATAGCCTCGAGCGTACTCTTGTGGTTAGCAGGGGCGCATTGTTCGCAGAAATACTCCTTAGGTAAATCTTCCTCAAACACGCTCATGCCCATGCACACATTGTGTTGCCAAGCGCCACATGTGTTGCAAGCGATCCATGGTTCGTTAGTATCGTCATCGTCCTGTGTCGTCGCACCGCAGATACATCGGATAACTTCGTCCTCATCTTCCTGCTTCTCATCCTTTTCCACAACTTTCTTGACGCCCTTCTTGGTCTGTCTACGTTTCGGAGGCTCGGGTCCGTTTTCGAGCTGATCAAAGGCTTTCGTATGCTGGCCTTTGGTGGCTCGCACAGATCGACGGGGTTCGTGCTCTGTCATGTTTGCAATTGCCTGTGTCAGCGCACGTGTCTGAGGACGTGTGTGAATGTTGGGGATTTCTGAAAGAGATTTATAGGTTGTGGTGTATCTGTTAATAAGGGGCCTGGACCGAGTGGTTGATCGGGTGAAATATGGACTGCATCTTGCAGCGCTTTTACCGCTAGCACTTGCGCGGCTGGTACATCAGGTCACGCGCTTACCAGACATCGTGAGATGCGAGGCGGGTCAAGGGAAATACGGATCTCTAGTTGCTCGGGCGTTGAGGGCGTCCGATTTTACGTTGCGCTGCGACTCTGGAAATTGGCAACAGCACTCTTCAGGCAATCATGTCTTCTACGAAGCTGGGACTGGTCTATGATCCGCCTAGAAGGTGAAGCCAAAACGACCAATATATAATCCCAATCACTTCTATCACGTAATAACACCTAGCTTGTTGCCTTTTCCTTGAGGTTCCGATTCGCGGGAGGGAATTGTTAATTGGGCGCACGTGTGGATGAACACGCGACGAGAGAGCTTCGTAGGAAGGATACCGCCGAACAATGGCGTCGCAAGGGGTTGACCGAAATTTCCGGAGACGCGACGAACACTGTTTCCAGAGTAACGGAGCAGGGAAGTAATGTAGTAGGTATGAATGCGCTGTATTGTACAGGACAGCGCTGAGTTGTATGGTATTGTATTGTGACGTGGTCCACCGACTGTTGATGTCGTAAGGTTGGTTGGATGGGGAAGTATCGCGCCGGGTGGAGGTTTTGACTGTTAAATGGGGAAATTGGACGCCGATTAAAGCACGGACCTCGGGTGCTAGATGCAGATTTTTATGTAAGCAGCTAGCTACCAAGCTGCCAAGCTACATACCTACCTATCAGATAACTTTATCAGTGAACTAAACCTTTTGCGGCTAATATTTCACCCGTTACAGTAATAACCTCATCTTATCGCTGTCCCTGCACCTAGGAAGCGACCTAAGCTAAGGTAGGTAACTGTGGCTTACCGGTCAGCCTGGTGAACACTAGCCACCACATCTTTGTAAACCACATATGAATGGGGTAACTTGATTTGTTCCAGACAGCATTCAATTGTTAGGTACGCGTCGGAGCTCTTGCCTAGCTGCTAGCCTTAGTTCTACAGCCACTTGCAGCCTTCCCAGAAATCAGTTCGCAACCTCCGGTCTACCAATTTCATACCACAATACAACCACGCAAAACAGAACAATACCAAATAAATATCTCGCTTCTAGCAGCTCGCCTTCCTCAAATCGCATCAGCACCAAGGTTCGGCATATTGATCAACTGACAATCTTTTGACGGCCGGATTTTCCACCATGTCTCGCCGCTACGATTCCCGAGTAAGCTAGAGAGCTACCTATCTATAACACTACTCTATGTGTTGAAGCTCACATTTATAACAGACTACCATCTTCTCCCCGGAGGGCCGCTTGTACCAGGTCGAATATGCACTCGAAGCTATATCCCACGCCGGAACTGCGATCGGAATCCTCGCCAAGGATGGTATCGTCCTAGCCGCAGAGCGTAAGGTTACGTCCAAGCTATTAGAGCAAGATACCTCAGCAGAGAAGCTCTACATCTTGAACGAGTGCGTATTCGTGTTGCGTTCAGACCTTTGAGTCAGACTGCAGACGCTAACAGGTCTCAGCAACATGATTTGCGCCGTAGCGGGTATGACGGCCGATGCAAACATCCTCATCAACTACGCCCGACAAGCCGCCCAACGGTATCTTCTGACCTACAACGAAGACATCCCATGTGAGCAGTTGGTGCGAAGACTGTGCGATCTCAAGCAAGGTTATACTCAACACGGTGGTTTGCGGCCGTTTGGTGTATCCTTCATCTACGCTGGATGGGACCCCCAGCGACAATTCCAACTCTATCTGAGCAACCCTTCGGGTAACTACGGCGGCTGGAAGGCCACAAGTGCCGGCGCCAACAATGCAAGCGCTTCAAGCTTATTGAAGCAAGACTACAAGGAGGATTGCACATTGAAGGAAGCATGTGGCATGGCAGTTAAGGTGCTAAGTAAGACGATGGACTCCACTAAGTTGAGCAGCGAGAAGAGTGAGTTCTACAACATATCAAATCCGAAATATGGTCTTCGATACTAACACGATTGCCTAGTCGAGTTTGCGACAGTAGGACAGACCAAGGATGGTAAGATCTACCACCGACTCTGGAGCGCGGATGAGATCACTGCACTCTTGAAGGAGCACGATCTAGCAAAGGATGAGAGCGCGGAAGATAAATAAACGAGACCATCAAATATCAGACCCCCTAGGTTTGGATTTACGTGGAATCGATCATGTACCAATATCAAACCTACGAGCACTAGTTAGAAATCCATGAGGTTGACTAGGTACCTAGATGTCGCCGCGATTATCATGATGAGCTTTTAGCATCATTGAGTTTACGTTTCGTTTACTCTTTATAAGGCGACATGAAGAATTATGTAGATAGGGATATTAGAAATAGGCTCTATCAAAATCCAGCAAGGGATGATAAGTAACCTTCGACAGTACCCGAGAAGTCCATACCTATCAGGTAAATATTACATAAGGCGTGAAATTACCTAATCGACCCCGAGCTGGAACCTTAAAGGCCAATTAGTGCCTCCACATGTCGCACGCATCCCATTGTCAACCAATGGCCTCCCCAATCCAACCAACCCCCTGTCACTATAGGTACCTACATCGTATTTCCCCAATAAGCTGGCTTGGGCTCTCATACAGCTGCATGAACCTAAGAATTTCAGGTCAGGGGACTGGGTAACAACACCTAAAGTATAGTTTCCTGCCCCGCCAAATAAAAACATCTTGAGCGGTCTCCTGCTGCCCCCTAACCTCTACTTTTCGGTCAAGTCAAGCTTGAACCGCTTTTTTTATATAAACACATACGCCTTTATTCCTCATCATGCTTCAAGTACCCATCCGAGAGAAAGCCAATGGTGCTGGTAAAGGCACCAAGGCCGTTATCCTGGTATGCGCATCCCACCTCTTCATACTTAATATGGAACCCCACTAACCAGATCGTCCACATACAGGTCGGCGGTCCTTCAAGAGGAACCAGATTTCGTCCTTTGTCCCTCGATGTCCCCAAGGTCTGTCCGTCGTTCGATTGTATACCTTCCACGACCGCTATACTGACGCCGAACTAGCCCCTCTTTGACGTTGCTGGCCATCCCATCATCTGGCACTGCCTGACCGCCATTGCGAAAGTGCCCTCCATTCAGGAGGTTATTATGATTGGCTATTATGACGAATCCGTGTTCAAGGACTTCATCAAAGAAGCTGCCTCAGAGTTCCCCAACCTTCCTATCAAGTACCTCCGAGAATATACAGCCTTGGGTACGGCTGGTGGCCTGTACCATTTCCGAGATGCGATTCTCAAAGGCCGACCCGAGCGCATCTTCGTCCTCAACTCGGACGTATGCTGCTCTTTCCCCCTCAACGAGATGGCGAAGCTTTTCGATGATAAGGATGCCGAGGCTGTCATCCTGGGCACGCGGGTGGGCGAGGACGCCGCAACCAACTTCGGTTGCATCGTATCGGATCAACACTCTCGTCGTGTCCTACACTATGTCGAGAAGCCAGAGAGCCATATATCAAACCTTATCAACTGCGGTGTATACCTCTTTAGCGTCGATGCCATCTTCCCTAGCATCAAGACGGCCATCAAGCGAAGAACAGACCGACCACGACTAGTCTCGTATCCTTCGTCCGAGAACCTCGAATCGAGCTTCATGGCAGAAGAAGACGAAGAGCGCAAGAACGAGGTTATTCGTTTGGAACAAGACATTCTAAGCGACCTTGCAGATAGCAAGCAATTCTTCGTCTACGAAACTAAGGACTTCTGGCGACAGATCAAGACAGCTGGTTCCGCCGTCCCAGCTAATGCGCTGTACTTGCAGAAGGCCTACCAAACCGGTTCGAACGAACTTGCGAAGCCTTCTCCGAACGTCATACCACCCGTGTTCATACACCCTACCGCGCACGTTGATCCTACCGCTAAACTCGGACCCAATGTTTCCATCGGACCCCGAGTCACTATTGGGCCCGGCGCAAGAATCAAGGAGTCTATTGTCCTTGAGGACGCAGAGATCAAGCATGATGCTTGTGTCCTATATTCCATTATCGGCTGGAACAGCCGAGTAGGTGCCTGGGCTCGTGTTGAGGGCACGCCTACACCCGTTACAAACCACTCGACTAGCATTGTGAAGAACGGCGTCAAGGTGCAAAGTATCACCATTCTGGGCAAGGAATGCGGTGTTGGAGATGAGGTGCGCGTGCAGAACTGTATCTGCTTGCCTTTTAAGGAGTTGAAGAGGGTAAGTCCTTACATAATACACTCACTTACAACTATTCCGTACTAGATGTGGCTAACATAACCTCCTAGGATGTCGCTAATGAAGTCATCATGTAAGGAAAGTTGGGTAAATCACTTACAGGCCTCTCATCTCCTTTTAAAGTCTTGGGACACAGTTTGGTCGTGTCCTCGGTGTAATGGTCATCAAAACACAAAACGCAGTGATACCTACAGCGCGATATGCAAGCTAGCCAGATAGTAGAGCCCTTATATAATTGAAAACGCGCCTTCTTTGACATTTACTTTATAGATCTTTTCTATTGTCCCTCCCTAAGGCTCAATTCTTGAAATCCCATCTTATTCTATGAGTCTCTTGGGTGTGGTTCCCTATATTTTCGGCTCCTTTTCGAGGCAAACAGCGTAACCCAAAAGGACATTTATTTGCTTCTATTATCGGGTTTCATACGGCATTGGTAAGTTTAAAAATGTTTTATAAAACACAAGATACATACCTCTAGTGCCTATATTGATCTTCACATCCAGACTAGTATCTATTTTTCAAACTCCTATGTCGTTCCTCATCAACAAGTCTGGTTTACAATGGGCGTCCCCTCAATCGACTGATCTAGTAATGCAATGACGTGCAAACCAAATTAACAATGTCTTGATTCCTCGAGTAAGGCATAATGAAGACATTTCACCACGTACGGATATGGAAACGTCACGCACAGAGCAAGTGTCCTCTTGTCTAGAGCCTTATCCGAAACAAGCAGGTAGAGAATGCCGAGACTTTCATATAAATGGAAACGCTTACTTAAGGAAGCCAACTTCAGATAGCAAAATACCAACACGTTCAAGAAAATATAAAATACGACCAAACAATGTCACTGATCAAGCGGGAACAAATGATATTAGCAACCGAACTAAATAGCGTGACATATTAACTATGGACTCAGTCCGTGAAGAGAAGATAAATAGTGATGCCGCTCCTTGGTGTGCGCAGTCCAGGCGACTTCTAGTGGGAATCTTTCCCTCGCTCATCCCTACCGGTATGCGAAGATCGTGCTCTCGGTCTCGGCTGTGACCTCGGTGCGTCTGTCGAATTCCTGCTTTGAATTCTGTGTTGCAAAGGGCGGCATGGGTGGCATTGGCGGCCTAACACCCGACGGGAGACCGTTCGGCGCGGCGATGACGGACGGTTGCGATTGTCTCCACGGGTGCGAGTCGCGCCACGTCGGCGGGTCGTCTTGCCATGGCGGTGTTGGCATCCACTGCCCGCTTGGGGCACGAACACTGCCCCCGCCCTCAGGGCCCCTAACATACGCCGGCTCCATGGGTGCTGGTCCCATGACCGATTCTCGCGGCACGCCCATGCCCATGCCCATGCCCGCTTCCGACATCCCTTGTCGGGACCTCGCCAGCTCTTCGTCTCGTAAGGCGTTCATCTCCTCCTGGGCCAACCTTGCCCTCCTCCGCTTTCGGCAGAAGAAGAATATCAGGACCACTATGGCGATTACGGCTACCGCTGACCAGACGCCTATCGCAACCTTGGCTCCCGGGCTCAGAGCCGGCGGGTCGGGAGATCCGATAGCGGGCTGTCCGGATGCACCTTGAGCGATTCCGGCTTGGTTTGTACCCGAGTTTTCCGGAGGTATACTCGGCGCATCATCTTCGCTAGGCGTTGAGTCGGGCGAGCTAACCGACGAGACGCCATCTTCTTCTACGCCATCTCCACTTATTGACGACTCCGAAGATACCGATTCCTCGTCCTCTTCCTCCTTCTCTTCGTCCTCCTCTTCCTCTTCAGGTGGAGGAGGAGCCTGCCTGGTAGAAAAGTTGGTAACTCTGTGCCGTCGGAGGAAGTTATTTAGAGCCTCCTCCGGTAACGAGACCTCACTCGCGCTGGTACCTTGGATCCAGGCGGCGGTGCTGACAAAGGTCGCGATGCGCGCAGCGCTTATAGTTTTGGGGAACTGGTACGCCATCCTGTGCAACCAAACAAACCGAACCGAATTAAAACGAATGAAATGTCGTCGAGACGAGTAAAGCTCTTCTCACGTCCTCCTGGGTTTCTTCACTCGATTGATACTCTAGTACACGTTGCTCCACCTGGGATTAGCAGTGTAGTATAGTCGACCGATGGGCGGGAGGAGAGACCGTGCTCCGACGACGAACGAACTGCGAATGTCGATGAATGGGCAACTACCCTCCAACTCGTCTTGAAGGTATGGATGTTGGGTCGCCGAGGAACATTGCATCGAAGGGGAAAAAGAATGGACCTCGTGGGGAGAGCCATTCGTATATACCGCCCAAGTGGAAATCCCGGAAGCGGAAATAACTCACGCGACAGTTCCTCGGCGATCAGCATCGCTCCTATGATTGCCGTGTCGCAGGCAAGCCAAGCTTAGATCGTTTGGTAGAGCTACAGCGAAAGAACGCGCCGCGCTTTGATCTTGTTCGCTGTAATTTTGCAGTGGGAATCCCGGGGTAGCATGAGATGAAACAAGATCCCAATGCCAAGGGGTATCAACACTATCTTGGCGAGCCGCACCGTTTTCTTGGCCGTCAAATTCCCCCGACAATTTTCTCCACTGGTCACGCTTCGACTCGTAGATTTCTGTACCTACCTAGGTACATAGTCAATTTCAAGATCAAAAGTCAGCCTCACGGAAGCCAAGCCAGGCACTAGACTAGACCAGACCAGACGGCAGTCGTCGCGGATGCGGCCAATACGTTAACGCCGACGACGATCATTAGACGAAACAAACAAGCCTCGTCACCAAATGTTTCAAGCTTTATCAACCGTCCCTTAGTGTCATTATTTCGATTAAACAGCGACTTCTGCTGCATTGATTCGTTTCTAAAGTAGAGTTTATTGGAATTTCGGCTTGGCAGGGGTAGAACACGCATTCTAGAATATCAAATCAAGTTCGCTATGCAAGCAACATACGTATGTGATTTCGTCAACTCGGCCTCACTTTCGCAATCAATTTTTTAAGATGGCCAATTATGCATAATACATAGTAGCGAGGGATAATGATCTTCGTGCCCTCCCAACATAAGGATTCTCGGCGTTTTGTAACTGCGCGTTTCGCATTCAGCCAAGCCCAAGCCACCCAGACGAAGCATCCTTGATAAGGTTGTATTTAGATTGTGATCATATTCTCAGCGTCGAAAGCTTAATTAGGAGAAGCTTTAGCAATGGGTTATCGGGTTATCTGGGGTACTTCCGTTCGCGTAACAGATCGTCATAGAAAGGAGTTCCTATCGATACCTGTTGTGCTTGGACTTCATTTCATCGCAAAAGGTACAAATAGTGAGCCCCCTTTTAACCCTTTACGTACTGTAATATCGACGACGTTAAGCGATAGTTCGCCCTCATCTAAAAACCTCTCTTCAGATTTCCACGTTTATGTGAAGAATACACCAGGTAAATGACAGTTGGTGAAATTTATCTCCGTATTGATAAGAGCTTGTGTATATTGAAGTAATAAGGTATGTATGCGAATATTAGAATAATAATTTTATGTACCTATTACTTGTACCTATGTAAACCCAGCACAGACATCCTGGTAGACATTATTCTCAAGCCCAGCCGCATCCGTCGGGACATAGTTCAGATACGTAGCATACGAATAAGTCCACCTAGGGTCATTGAGCTCCGTCTTCCACGTCCAGTAGATCCAGCCGTCCATGCCGGGCTTCTCGTAGAGCTGCTGCTGGGCGGTGAAAAACTTCTTGAAGAAGGCCGCGTCGGACAAGTCGACGCCCGACGTCATGCTCCATTCACCCGTGATCAGGAAGTCCTCGCCGCTGACCAGCCGCGAGTCTGTGCACGCGCTGTGCATCAGGCTGTACTGGTCCCCCGTCTCCGACAGCGCGAACCCGATGTAGTTGTGGTCGTCGAACCCTGTCATCGGGTCGTTGGCGACGGCAGCGCTCGTTCGTGGGTCGCCCGAGTCCCACTTGCTCGACATGAACTGCACGTGCAACTTCTTGTTGTCGGGGACGTTGGCTTCGGCATCACGCACCGCCTTCAGAGCTGCCGGGTAGTACGTCTGCACTAAGCCCGGGTCTTCGCCGGGGGCCGGGTACCGGTTCCCTCCGTCGTGCCTGGAGACGGGCTCGTTGAGGACCTCGATCATGCCGACGGAGGCGTACGCGGGATTCGAGTGGATGCGGTTCGTCATCCAGGTAAGCCACTTCTCGGCGCGGCCAAAGTTGTAGTCGTTGAAGAAACCGGCAGGGTTGGGGTTCTGGCCCGTGAAGACGTCTTGCTGCTGGCCGCCGGGGGCACCGTGGAGGTCGATGATGACGTACATTCCCAGGTCGGTGGCCTTTTGGACAACGGCGTCGAGGTAAGGCAACATGAGATTTCCGTCGGCGAAGGGCTCGCTGGCTGTGTCGACGATGTCGGTGTACGACCAGTAGCCAATGGGGATGCGGATGGTATTCAAGCCCACATCGTGAACAGACTGAACCGTGTCGGGGTTGATCCAGGTCTTCCAGTGCTCCTCAAAAGCCTGGTTGCCGGCGTTTCGATTAGAGCCAGAGTAGCGGTTGCGCATGCAGTCGAATTCAGACACATCAGATGACTGGCAACCCATTTTACTCCATTCGTTAGCCATGAGCCAAGGCTCGCAGATCAGCCATCCTATAGTTATCGGTTAGTTTAATGTATATTATTTTTCTGAACGAACAATTACATCAACTCACCACCAAAGTTGACACCGCGAATCTTGGTGACGCCATTGGGTAAAGAGGGCTCAAAACGCTTTCCAAGCTTCTCGAAACGAAGCGTCTGGTTAAACGCGGCGAGGTCGCGATCCTGAGGAAGCCATGCGGTGACGGTCTGAGCAAGGAGAACCGAGGAAACGATTGAATACCACATTGCGACTCTAGGGCTTGGAATTGTCCAAGTGGGTTGCTTAGATGAGGATTCAATTGTTTCACTGGGGTCATTATGTTTATTATATATCAGTTTCTGTTTAATTAAGGTGGTAAGGAAATGCCTTCGTTAGCGTTTCTGTCCTTCCTATTTAGTGCTGACGAAACGCCGGGCTGGCTGGCCAGCTGAGGCTAGCTGACCGTGTTCATAGGTGCCCTCATATAAGACCGGCGTGCGACCGAATACTCCATTGGGGTATCCCCGTATGTGATCAGTCAATGGTCTTTAGTCTTCATGTAATCCTCTTTGTAATAATAATATTTATACGCTTATGACTCGATTGGAGTAGCAGGGCCCTCGTGACGAAACCGCACCAGGAATGGAAGAAACGAAGATTTTCACGAAGTCCGTTCAAACTACCTAAGTATCCAAAAAGATGTTCTTATAATCAATATTGAAATTCCTAAAATCGCCCGGAATTAAGAGCAGGTGAACCTTGTTAGTCGGAGACGATCTTCAAGACTCATTTGAGAACTTGAAGCATCACATGGTACTATTGAGTTAAATTATGAGAGACAAGGCTGTTGAAATGATTTGTCCTTTATCAAATCATTCCAAAGCATGAGAGAGGGATCAACTGATCACTTCTAACCTAAGCCGCTGATATTGGTCGGAAATTCGTCCTAAGAGTGCCGCATGAACTTCAGCTCGTCGTACAGAACATGCACAACTATCCCGTAAGCCCGTTTAAAGCCGTTATGGCCTACAATAGGGGCGGGACGCCACTTTTTCTAGTTAGCACTTAACTATAATTAGTGCTATTATTTCTAAGAATAGTAGAATCCATAATCCGGAGATGCATTCAGCCGCAATGCTTGATCAAACCCGACTACACTGCTTGGCTAAAGAGCTGAATTGATCGCCGATAGCTCAGGGTATAGTGCAACGTTGCTATCAGTCGTCGCCGGACATGAAATATGAGCGTGGCGAGAACCTAGAAGATATACCATCTGCGAAGGAGGTCAAACTAAAGAGTATTCAGATTCAACGGTTGTGAAGTGCTCAGAGAATCAATTTCATCTACTACTACTTATAGGTACCCTACCTACCTAGGTAGGTAGCTAGTTATATCTAACTGAAGCAGTATTTTAGAAGGAAAATCCCATTCTTGCATGTTAGAGAATACACAACTTATGTCCCCTAATCGTAAGTATCACCACTGCTCCTATAATAGGGGCTGTGAATCTAAGCGATCTTACAGCGAGTGTCCTAAGGTTAGGACTTAAGTTCGAAACCATGGGGGATTTAAAGGGTTTAAGTTCCAGCTGTCATGATTCCGAAGTTAACAAAGCCAAAGCTTAATACAACATTACGAAAAGAAGTTTCGGCTTACTAAGGTAAGGTAGGTGGCTTGATAAAAGGCGCTTTAACTAGTCCTTCTTCCCCCTATTTGCCAACAATAGCATCCTTAACAGAGTAGATGTTTCATGGTATTGTAGATTCGCGTTGGAACTCCTAAACTTAAATGGAGTAGATATTTAGATGGAAACGGTTAAAAATAACTATTATAAACCATAGGTTTATACTATTAGATTATAAATTTTAAATATCCCAAGTTTATTATGTACGATCTTTGGTCTATACTTAACGTGCAAAGGACATTTAAGGACATTTAACAACGTTTTGAGTAAAGTATTCATCACAAACTTTAAAACTAAGGTAAAATGAGTTCGTTAATATTATGTGAAACGATTCCCATATAATGGAGTATAAACGATTTAGGGGCGCTATAACAACGTACACATAAGATGCCAGAGTGGGAATATAAGAGATAACCAACATTAGGTAGGAAAAGCAACCTCAAAGTCTGTTCATACGTAGCTATTAGATGTTCCACCTATAGGTGTTACCTAAGACATGGTAGATAAAGAAGATTTATGTACCGACCTTAGCCTAGATAGTTTCTAGCTCCTTGCGGAACAACAGGTTTCTTCCCATCTTCTATTGTGCGCCACATGACAGTAGTTTTATACTTATCCACAGAGAGAAACTGTCAACTAACGGATGCATAACCTGGAGGTAAATAGCATGCATGAGTTAGTCTCAAAATTAAGACGGCATCTCCACATCCCGCGCTCCTATCCCGAACCCGAAGACACGGAACGGAGCGGAGCCCGCGACGGGAAGGGGATCCCAGTCGCCACGCGAAGCTAGCGCCGCAGTTCAATAAGGTCGGGGCCGCCACCGTGGTACAACGCCATGTACCTGAATAAACACGTGTTACGATACATGCATGCTTTAGTTGCAGCTCAACCCCCCAATCGTCCCCCAGCTGCGAGCTATTATTGGGTTGCAGTATTGTTTGCTAGTCTGTGTGAAATTTGCAATAGACTACCTCTTGAGATACAAGTACGACGTCAGTCTTATGCCAAGGAGATGGGATTTTGGAAAAGGGGTAAATAGGGGGTAGAATTTAGTCCCTCATACGAGAACGATTCAGGTAAAGCTAGAAATCCCGTGCCGGCGACACCCGATACGACGGGTCGGTCCTCGGTGCCTGTCACGTCATAAAATAGGATGAACGGACAAACAATCGGGGGTCGGCAGGCCACTTGGTCGGGTCTTTGATGCGTGCGACGTAAGCACTGTAGTTATCCGATACCTGCTAGCCCGCCCCCTCTTCCAATCTATATGCCATGCTGCGATAGATAGGAGACTCTTCTCCTAGAGTACAGCGTGCCTCGGTAAGAAGAATCGCTGGCTGATTGCGGGGGCAAACAAGATGTTACACCAGAGTATTATCTCGTAAGCCCGACCTGATTCGGGATGAGGGGTTAGTAACACAACATGCAGTAAATAGGGCTACGACACACATACGAGATAAAGTAATAGGTACCTATCTAAGTGAGATTACACAGCATGAGATGTACCGTTACCTACCCGGCCTTGTAGAAGCAGCACCACCCGAATACCTGAAAAGCCCTGCTTTTCGAGCCTAAGAGTCAATACAGTATCGCGAGGCTAACGTGCTCTTGGAAAGACGTACTACACCACTACTAGGCACATTTTGGAATATGACACCACTTTAGCTGCAAGGACTGAGCCAGCTATCTATATCTGGGAAAATGTCTCGAAGGTTAGAAAAGACATCCCGTTTGTCATACCCTCCCGCCCCGGGCCGGTATGTGCATAGTCACTATGTCGTTTAGTAAGCACCGCCCCTTTAAGTGCCTCAAAACATGGTGATACCGGGGGGTTCTAGGACATGCATGTTTGGACGTGTTTGATAGATGAAGAGCTGAGATATATATTGGGTGAGCAAGTATCTATTGTATCAACTTAATAATGCCGCGCGTTTAGTGTGTGTTTAATGATCTCAGGTTTTGAGGAGTTGTACATAAAGTGGACGAGTAAGTAAGTTGGTAATTGCTCGATAGATTAATTCTACTATCTTCTCGCTATGTCTTAGTGCCAGCACCGCCAATGTGACGATGGACAAGTATGCCATTGGCGGGGGCCTTGGGTCTGACTCCCACGGTGACTCGCATAGCCGCTGGTATCCCACAAGCCGGGCAACCGAAAGGCAGGGCTGTGGGATTCTATACTATCTATATGTATCAATTGGGGTAAGTTGGTCTGTATAGCACATTGCCCACCACCACCTCGGGGCGATATAAATGACACATCGAATGACTGAGTGCAGTAGTAGCATTGGCATTTCCTAAGGGCGTGCGCCTGACAGCCTCGTGTAATACAAGTTAGACGGCAGCTCGGGTAAAAAGCTCACCGAGGGGATTAGAAACGGAGACTAGGTAATGAAGTGAAACAAGATTGCCGGTGTCAGTTCATCATCCGGCGTCGATAGAGGGGGAGCCGGGGCCGGTCAGCTACATAGATAGATTACCTTCGGTAGCCCGCATATGCCCGCTGCGTACTAAGCCTTACAAGAAACTAGAGGTGTGCCCACTGGGCAGCAAGAACGCATCTGGAAGGGTGATCGCATGTTCTAACGCCGGCCATTCTCTTCTCCCCCGCGCTCGTACCTCTTGCGACCTACCCGTATGGGTCCTGTTTCGTCTGATGTTGTTGGAGTCATAGAATGTTTCTATTCCTTTTCATTTGTTACAAAAGCGCCACAAACCAAGACAACTATGTCATCTCAGCTGCTGTGGGTTGCAATTAAGATGCTATTTTAGTCGTGGTGGATGTGACATTATGTATGCACTGCGCGAAAAGAGGGCGATGCTTACACCACGCCGAGTAATTCTCGCCCCCAACTGCTGGGGGAAGATTGTGTGCTGAAGCCTCAGCACGTAAGACATAGACCAGATCTGGGCATTTGATTGGCGATACATCCGCCGTGGCACAGTCCCAAATTGGGATAATTGATAAGATGGGGGGATGGATTGGACGCACGAAAATTTGAACATGATCACATCAGCATCGTAAATAGTCACCGGGGATGACCAACTGCCGCGACAGACGCGGCTTCTAAGGCTGTTTAAGAGAGGGAAAGAGAAAGACGAGGCTGGTGCTGTATACGTCTGTGTTGGCTGCTTCGAATTATTGACACTCGGCAAGCATGTGTAATTGATGTAGCATTTGAATTTGACGATGACCAACTTGCATTCGTCAAGTGAATACCTACCTTGTTCTATCATGTCTGTATTATTACTCATCGCGGTCTCCGATAGGGCCGTAAAGAGATGCAAGGTACTAAACTTGGTTATATGTTATGTTGTTGTCCCATACCTCATATGTTTGTACAGATAAAAAATACTGGTACATGATCTAATTCATCCATGCCAGGGATATTTTGATATAATCTCGGTCTAGAACAGAGCCAACACAAATATACATTAGGTCTCAGATAGGTATGTGCTACCAATTTGTTCCCATTCAATACACCCCCTATTTCATCGTCCACAAGTCACCAGCCACGATTATACGATTACACGCAGAAGGATGATATACTGTTTACCTAATTGGAACGAATTGTCATTTGGTAGTAATTGTCAACGCACCAAAGTAGTATTTGCACCACAACAGATATCGTTAGGGTTGCAAAGAAGAAGGAATGAGAGAATCGTCTCCTTGTCGCTCTTCGCGTGGTAGTGGATTCATGTACTGTAACCTTACGGGCGGCAGAATCCCAAGAAACTTCCAAAAACCCACTGTACTTTCGTACTGTCGCTGCCGCCGTGCCGTACACTATTGCTATTACTACATAAACCAGAAGGACCAGGGCCAGGGTACGGGTATTACCAAAAAGCAGCGGTGCGTGCCTTGGGCGGATCCATTGGCGCCCTATCGTCTTCCATAGGTGCCTAACGCAATACTATGACGGAAGAACAAGTTGGAGCAGCCAATTCATTGTGACTCGAATGATAACTGGTAGACGGCTCATCTCGATTGTCAACTTGTCAACAAAATCGAAAGGAGGGGTAATGAGGCCGACGAATGAGACACCCGCCGGCCCTCCAGTTCGATGGTCGAGATAATAGGCCTGAGAATGCTAGATGTACGGAGGGCGTGAATAGTCTAATCCTCCTCGTACATGCGTATGTACCTACTGTAACCAGGAAGAGAAAAAAAGAAGTTGACCTGCAGCTTGCAGGTGGTGCACGGAACACGGATGGGCTCAGCTGTCAGACAACGACATGGATTTCTCAGTCGCTAAATGAGCCTGTAATAGCCCCTGACGGAGCTGGTGCCATGAGGATGAGTATGGCCCGTGGCCTGTAACCCTACCCATGGAACCCTAATACGTGATCGTATCGTGAACATCAATGGCAATGTCTTCACGACAATTACAGTCAGATACAGGACCCTTGGGACCATAAGAATTTGTCGATCTCTAATAATTGTTCTAAATAAACACAACATACTTGTATGTATACCGATATACAATGGCTTCGAATGTCCTTTCGTTTTCGCGTTCCAAGACTGCTCGGCATCCACGCGGGTACCGGGAACGCGTGTGGTTGAGTGGCTTGGGGCATGAAAAGTAATTTCGGCCAATTACTCCCGTTCGCACACACAAAATTAAACAAAAAACAAAAAAGTTCGCAGGATTTTACTATATTCAAAATTAAAATTGTTATTATTACACTATTACATGGAAGCTGACATTGCATGACATCCTATCGTTCCCCTTGCGCTGTCGTCTAGATAGCACATGTTGGTTGCCATAAATGCCAAGTTATCATGAAAGTGGACGATTGAAAAATAGAGCCAGCCTTGTTCATGACATAATTAGAGGCATGACTCAACTATGTAGGAGATGATGCGAATCCGACGGGAATATGATTTGATGTTTTACGATGTACTTAACAAAGACATGGTGTCAGATAGAGGAGCCCCAAGGAAGAGACCGCAATATTATTCATCTCAACCCCTGTACAACCGTATTGAGTCATAATCCATAGTAAACTGCCATAGGAGCATTTTCTTCAAGACAAATTGCTACACCGACCCAATGGCAACCAGCGACCTTGGTATTTTCATTCATTCGAGGTCAGTCGGAAAGGGATCTCCATCTAGGGCCCCATGCCCTACGCCCTACGCACAGGTGAGTCCGGTAGCAAGCATACATGAAATACGAAGACGCGGCGCGAGAACACGTAGAAACGCGACGCCATGAACCAAATTAGGCTAATACAATGATGTAGATGAGAATGGGAATAATGTCAAATCTGATTTGAATATGGCAGGTACTTCAATGTTAGATCACGTTTATAAGTCAAAGTGGAGTATGATGGAGTGTAGAATAATATTGCTATTTTTTTGTTCTTCCTGAGATTCCAGATACTATTAAGAAACGAAAATGAAAGGGGTATCTCCCAGCCAGCCAGTACAACCCAGTCCTGAACTTGAAAACACTTGATCCTCTATAAGAGCGTCCTCATGGAAACAATTAAATCAAAGTACCACCACCATGTCTGACAAAACGCCCGCTAATGTTCGCGCACGGTGCTAACTGGTGAAGCAAACAAGACTCGGCTGGTAACGAATCCATCGCTAATATCAAACAATAACCATTAAAATATTTTTTCTATGGTTGGGCAATAGCCAACCCCAATGCTGTTCCCATCGGCAGCTACTATCAATAATGCTGCGGCGTAAAATCAAACATTCCATCTCTCCATAACCAACTTTTGAGTTACCGAATAACGTCCCGGAAAGGGTATATCGCTCGTATCCTCGTCAACTGCTTGCGCGGTGAGCCTGTGTGCAATATAGACATGCACTCTCCTCTCTTCGTCCGGGGTATCTTGAAAAACGAAAAAGATGAGAGGAAAAACCAGGCCTTTCTCCCCTCGAAGCATGCTAGTTTGCCCTGCGGCAGATGTAATATGACAGATAAAAGAAATCCTGAACGGGGAAATCCTGGTATCAATGTGCCACTCCGGAAATACAACCCAAGCAGGAAATCAGTTTCTACTGGTACACGATGGCTGTGCCATCCCTTCAATTTTTTTCCAATTGGTTTTAGTAATATGGCGATGATCCACCCCCGGAAACCGGAAGTCCAATGGTAGTGGATGGCCAAGGCTGGTAAAAATATCCGAACAAAGTCCAATGATTTATTGTTTGGGCCTCTTCAGGATATCGTCGCAGTTCGCATCGAACCGCAAGTTCCAAAGGCGGACTTGTTGCATGAACGCCTCGGTGCGCTCAAGCTCCCGCTCACGACCAAAAATGGTCTTCACAAATTCCACGCCGGCATTCTGTCCGAGGTGGGATGCTTCCTTGCTCTTGGCTGACCTCAACATGGGGGCTTCGCACTTCTTGAGTAGCATGCGAAGCTTATCTGTTAAGCGTTCACCAGACTCGATAAAATCTTCAATCATCTCCTTGTTTGCTTGGGTTCGAACCTCGGGTACAACCTCCTCGGCGCGTTTTATCTTGCCGGAGAGTTGGATGAGGAGAACCCATAATTCGCCGGCAACATCCGCAATGGGAGTGGCGGCTCCGTGATAGTGCACAGTCCAGTCATAAATCCACTTGCCCAGGGAGTTAGAGTCGAAGACACTGCCCAACAGCATGATAGGTTCCTCCGTGGGATCCCAATTCTTCAGCGAGTAACCGGCAGGGATTCGATGCTTCTTGGCGTCGGCTTCCGTGGCCTTCCTGGGTCCCGAGGTGACAGGCTTCTTCTTGTGGGAACTAGAAGGGCGCGTGGTGGCGGGGCGCTGAATGGGCACAGCGGTTGCCGAGGGACGGCGGGCGTGGTGGCCTACCCTGGTGGCGGAACGAGCGGGAGGTTCCTCGTAGCGCGGGTACTCGGCTCTTTCTTTCTCGTAGAACGACGACGGCATGCCCTGCGAACGGTAGTAGTGATCAGTGCCATGTCCAGGAGCAGCATAGAAAGATTCTCTGCGCTTGCGACTCTTGGACTCCGCAATCAACACGCATCGAACCCCATCGATCTCGAAGTACTCGTCCTCGTCGGAGTCCCCATGAGAGGCCCGATGGTATGAGAAGGAGCTCCGGCGCTCGCGCTTAGGCATGTGATGCGACCCCATTGAGAAACTGTGCTTTCGCGAACTCACATTCGGGCTTGGGCCGGTGGCATACTCGCCGGTGCTCGTGTACCGGGGCGAGAAAGCGGTCGACGGTCGGTAGTTGGGGTAATCGGTGCTTGCGTTGCGAACGTGAGCTCGAGTAGCCGGTCGCTGGGGGGTCTGAGCTGGGTAAAATGGGTAGTGACGTGGTGAAGGTGTTGGTGAGGGGCTCTGTACGTCGTAGTAATAACCCGAATCACCACCTCTCAGAGGGGTACCGTATGGTGACCCGTAACTCATCTTGCCTGACCGTTGCGCGATCGCGTCCCGCTAAAGCCGTAAGATGTCGTCGTATCAACTCTCGTCGTCTTCTTCTGTGTGGTCGCCCCCAAAATGCGACTCGATAGTATGTGGTGATTCTCGATGTTTTTTCTTTCAATTTTTCTCGTTAAATTAATTGGCGCCTGTGTCGGTGCGCTGAAGGAAGTGACACCTGTCACCTTGGTATGTGGTCGGTGGGAAGAGGAGAGGAAAACCGTCTTCTTTGAGAGAACATGTCAAGATATGGTGTTTATATCCCCCAGGAGGATTGGGCACCAAAGTCGACTATAGATCGACTCTGAATGATGAAAGTGCTGGAAGTAGCTGGACCGTTCTTTCGAGTCCAGTTTGTAAAAATCCGTTTAGGACAAGAAATGTCAAATACAAATAATGTGGTTCGGATTGAGTGATGAGTCAGTAGAAATGGCAAAAGCCAAATTTGGTAGAAAAGGTGAAGGTTTTAGGTGGTTGGGCAGGCGAACGGCCTGTTTAATAATAACAGAATATTTGGAGACTAACACTCGAAAACTTTTTTTTTCTCTCGCTTTGGGGTGGCAGGGGTGTACCAGAGAAAGACAAGGGGGTCCCCTACCAAGGCCTAATCCTAGCCTAAAGTAAAGGTACCTTGGCACGCCCGGGTACGTATTTCGAGTACGTACCCTAATCTTTCTGGGTGTGTGCGAAACTTGCCTAAGACAAGGGGGTGTAAGTCCAAAGTAACCCCACTATGCATGTATTAGTCAAGCGGGACCTTCTGCTGAGAAGAGCTCAGCCACAACGTCTGAAATGGAATCCCTTCGCACTTTGTATCAGTTTCGGTATCCAATCAGTGCACTGAAATGTCCGCTGTGCACTAAAACGGCTATTCCATTCAGCTTCTATTGCTGCGAATCGGTCCGCTTAGTGTCTTCAGCACTGGATGATTCGTTGAACTCCCAGCAATAATAAATAGCTGGGAGAGACCACTCTTCCGCAACGTCGTCGTATGGCTCTAGCAGCCTGGGGGGATCCTTCTAGGCGGCGAAAGCGATTACGATGACGCTTGGAAAAGTGCGCAATTCTTCCAATACCCTGTCAATCGACTATCATAGTTCAGGTAATTCGGAAGCATTCCATCATAAGGGTCATCGTATTAGATATGAGTCCCGCTGTCCCCGGTGAAAACGGAAACTCTTGAAAAATTTTCGTGCGATAGTTGAATGATGATGCTGTGAGGATCCTGGGTTCCAGGGTTGCCGAGATTTCGGTTGCCCTTAGCGAAATTGGAATGATGATTTCCCTGCTCAGTTTAGGCGCACCGACACTTTCCCAGCGACACGGACCGTATCAATAAGAAGAGGAAAGAAATGCGAAAATTTTTCCTCGTTCAGGGATTTGTCAAAGATCCATAGGCAAAGGCTCGATTCCCAGGGTCCCTGTCCATAGATTGAGGCGCAATAGAGACTTGAGACGATTATCGGTGATAAATATTGTGGTCCTGACGCTTTGTCGTAGAAACAACTCAGATCTATTCCCAGTCTTAAATTGCGCAAATAATCATAAAATGCAAGCCCTCTGACTAGATTCGTTCAACGAGTAGCGATTGACCCTGACGGCGAAGGAGGTGTCGGTTTGGGTGGCTGGGATTCTTAATTCGCCGACAAGTGATGATCCTTCACTGTCAAACGCGACCGCGAGTGGGTAATGGTGAGCGACGTCTGAATCAGATGTTCGGATGCTCGATCATATAGATATATATTGTACAATTCGGCCACGGGTCTCCAACGGGTGTCGGCAGCATGTAGAAGGACAGAAATCTTGATCGGTTGTTTGTAGTGTTGGGTTAGACTAAAATGGAGTGCTGAGGAAATGAACGATGTGATATCCTCTCCACTGTCAATGCATTTATTCCCATTTACTTCAGTCGTTGGTACTGTTGTTCGACAGTGGTAGATCTGGGGTTGAAGAATGAACAAGACCAATCTACGGTAGAATGAAACCTGGTGGGAACCGAGTATATGTAAGTCAGGTTGAGATCCAAAGAGATAGCAGCTTCTTATGTATAGCATCAGAGTAGGACACGAGGCAGGTAGTAGTTCCCGCGCGGGGAAGTGGGCAGATGCGGAATATGCGGGTATTGCCTAGGCTAGAGGAAGTTTAGAGTGCATACATATTAACATTCATAGCTTACATACATAGCGGATAGCGGATAGCGGATTACATAGGCTGCATTATATATGTACGGTAGCTAAAGCACATGCCTATACCTATATTGAATTATAATACTACCACATCTCATCACCACAAACCCCTCCCGCATATACTAACTCCAAGAATAGTTACGAAAGTTGACAATCAACCCCCCCATCACCCCCACTTACCTGAATGAGCCTTCACAATAGCCTGTCGTGGGCTACCTGAGACATCTAGGCACCAGAGAATATCGTCGTTTAATTGCCTCCAACTTAGCTATGTTAGTGACACACATTATTATATCAAATTACTCGAGCATACGTATATCTATGTTGACTACCTAATCTACTGATGGATATTTGCCTCTTCTGCCTCGCGTAGCTCGCCTCTTGTCAATACTATCTCAGTGGCGTGGAAGATGGTGGACTGAATTGGAGGGTTGGAAGATTCTTACACACCCTTTCAGCTCTGTAGAGTACCATCCGGCGCTTCGATCCTTGGTATAATCAACAAATGTTTTTTTATAGGCTTAAATAAGAAATGTCTCAAGCTGAATACAACAGGACTATCAAAAATTCGAGAATGCGTCACCCTCAAAGTTGATGCACAAATCACCTTGCGAAGATGTCATAATTGATCCGGATCAACGAACCCCTGAACCGGTGATAGTTCGTTCGAGTGACGGTCATCTGCACTACCATGCATACGCATGGCGGGGAAAGGGCAGGAAATAAAAAAAACGTGGAGGTCGCAGCATAGGGCCTATCTCCCCTCTCCTCTCCAATCACCTCTAGGTATGTATGATGTCGACGACTAGCAATCAAATCCCCCATATCTATGTCTATCACATGCACATCTTCAATCTCTATTCCATTGTACAAGATCCAGTTGAATTAGAGATCAGCATGATTTACAGGTCAACCGCTTAATCGGTTTCGGTCTTACGTTGTAGATGTCTACAGAACCATCACTTACCTACTACAAATTCTACAAATTGCCAGCCACCTTGCCACCTTATTATTAGCCTGCTGTACCTGAGTGCGTATT
This sequence comes from Hypoxylon sp. CO27-5, assembly GCA_002120305.1. Classification (NCBI taxonomy): domain Eukaryota; kingdom Fungi; phylum Ascomycota; class Sordariomycetes; order Xylariales; family Hypoxylaceae; genus Hypoxylon; species Hypoxylon sp. CO27-5. The sequence continues at coordinate 91,360 of KZ112532.1, read as the reverse complement.
ACTACGCACCGCTTGGTGCCGAAAGAAAATCTGAGATATGCGCTGAAGGCACGGACGCATCCCCCGGCTTCAATCTACGGCTAGTCGTATCCGGCAAGTCATTGGTCGCTCAAGGACTTTCAGCCTCCGTTACACCAGAATCATCTGCTTGGGATCATATATCAAATGCGGATTTCTGTTCCTTTTTTTTTGTTTCATTGTGGCACGTCACACAATTTCCTCACACCCTCTTCTCTCGGTGTAAGCCAAGGGATCTTAGAGGTGGTTGGTTAATCAACTGAGGAGTTACCCTGTTTCGGCCTTATTCCTTCAGCTCAGCGCCTCGAGTTCACCCGATCTTATCTAGGTGTGTCCTCTCGAGCCGAGTCAAGGCTCGACCCTACGGTATGACAGATGATCCTTCCGGGTATAATAATCGCCTCAAACGTGACATTGAGGCGCCCTGGCAATTGAGATCAATTGGCTGGTTTCTCAGCCATTAGAAAGAAACTGCCAACGCCTCAGTCGTCCATTACTACTAGGTAGGACTTAATAAACTTATGATAGGATTCGAAACGACGGGATTTCCTGTGCAACAGTATTGTATCTTTTTATTGTTACCCTAAGATCCTACTTCGTGTGAAATATACGGTAGATCAACGCACGGCTAGCCACCTGAAAAGCAAACATCTAAGGCTCGCGGCTCAACAAGCAAGACTGGGATCTCTATGCTTACCTCTACCGTACACTGTACATAACATACCTTTAGCTTTCTAGTAGGTACCTCCTGCCTACATGTACAGTAATTCAAGAGCTAGGAGCCCGGACCGGCTCGGCTGACGACGACTAATGCTTCCCCGGCAAGCACTAAAGCTACGATGGATACTGTTTTATGATTTCCAATTTCTCCATACAGTATGGATTAAACTGTCCAAGGATACGATCAAGCCGCACATATTCTAGAGCTATCGACTCGGCGGAGATTACACCCACTGCCGCGGGTCAATCCAACCAAGCCGGTCCACCGTTGGTCTGCGTGTTGAATCCATGTAGCCATGAGGAGAGCACATAAGCATGGATTTTAGTAATTACCAGACTTTTCTTCCCCTATCTTGCTCCATATACGGGACTGAATTATTCTTTCCCCGTGCACGGCTCCATTCACCGGCCACACCTTGATGGGTCCTAATTCATCCCTGACACCTTTTCTAGAACCGCACCCCCTTATTTGGGTGTAAGTACTTCCTCTTCTTCTCCGGCACCCAGCCCGGATATGACCAATCCCACTTTCTCATTTCTCAATACGACACCAAACGGCAAAATTTTTTATTTCCAAATATTTCATTTCGCTCCCTTCATTGCGCAACATGTGAAATCAGAGAGGGAGAAGAATGGGAACGATAGATACAAACTGACACCATCAACCTACCATCAACTTGTGACTCATACCAGTAGACGTCATGTACGTTTATGTCCTGATGCCCTGCGCGCAAAATCGCTGGCTGCAATGATGTCCAATTCCTGTAAGCTGAAGGATATCTGCGAATTGTTTGGTCAATGGGACCCGACTTAAGGCCATAGACCATGCATCAGTGCATAACCCGATTGGAGCAAGCAGGGGCCTTCAAAGGTCTACACCCCGTTCAAGCCACCTAGTGTTTATTTTATCGTGATGTTCTTTTTTTACTCCGTACCCAACAGCCAATATCTTGGCCTCTCTGTTGAACATCGGCCTTTCTCCACCACGCTTTTCAACAAAACAAAAACAACGGTCGAGCTGGACAGGAGACCTCACCAGACGACTCTGGCACGATAGCGAAGTAGATCCTCCTCGTTTCTGCCACTCACCGACTCTTGCTGGGACAGTGGACAGCATGGCTCTGCAGCATATTCGGAACCTTTTATTCATGCCTTACATGCAGATTGCAGGTACCGTCCCTGGTCTCGTTGGCTCTGTGACGTAGCGGCGACGCACAAAAACGAAATTAAAAAAAATAATTTTGTAATTGACATCGGCGAGACCCTTCTACCCCTCGTCAACCCCTCTCGAAGAGACGAATGGGGAATACATGCCTAGAATGTCCTTCCAGACTGCTATTACGTAGTTGATGGCTTCAAGTTTTATTTTCCCTCCTCTCAGAGTTGGAATACAAGTTGATGCCGACACAAACCAGAGACGGAGTCGAAATGGGTCTTGGAGGTAGAGCAATTGAACCTATCAGCACTATCGCGACACCACCATCAAGGTACGAAAAGACGGTGCTCCAACCATATGGAAGTTACTGAGCGCACGTGTTGGTATGTGACGGAAACAGGCGGCTGCCAATTTCCTTAACCGGAACATCGTGATAAGAAGTCCTTGCTGTCTATCCCTCTGCGTTGTTCAATCCAGACACCAGTATCCCTGTCTTCGCTCACCTGGCCCCCCTTTCCGTCATTGTCTCGCGGGGCTCCGAGATCTTGATTCGACATTGTCTAGCACATCGAGATTATAAGAATGCCGTTATAATCGGCCAAATGGCAGAATGCCTCCCAAAGTTGGGTAGGCGGATGCCTCTGCGTATCTCCCTTCATTCACCTAGCCAATGCCACGCCCAGGAACTCAACTCATACCGCCTACGCAGCACGAAGGTAATCGTACAACCAGGCCGCACGGGCGGTGATACATCGGGTAGCTGAATAACCGGGACAGAACGCCGAGATCGCGTATTTCATTTGCTACGGACTTGCGCACTGCCCGGTGTCGCATACTATCTTTGAATATTACACAGCGCTGTCGTACGTCAACCAGGCCACAAGGTGCATACTCGAAGGCACTCCAACACTCTATCTAGGGCTGGGACATGCCGTTAGGGAATTTAGATATCGCGACCCAGAAGCCTGGGTGCCTATATGCCGTATGCGTTGACGTGTCACCCTCTAAAGCCAGACAATGCAGAGAGCATTGCGCGCTTCTGCTGTGGCTGTGTCGCTATATTGCCCTATTACATCTATCGAGTCTAGGCCCTAGCATGTGACGAAGGAAGCTAAGTTGGCTTCTCAACCAGGCATTTCGCCACTCCACTTCGTTCCGGAACATTGCCTTTTTGGATCTCTGCCTCATTTTCCTCATCCTGACAAATGCCCAACTCTCCCTATCCCCCCCAACTGCTAACGAACCCGATCAACCGTCTATCTCTGGGCCTAGACGGAATCGCCGGTACCACAGAGTCCCTGCTTAAGCTAGCAGGTGACATATTGTTCCCTCTGTCATCAGGAAAGGGAGCAGAAGCGAAACGGACAAATCACGAGTCCGTGACGGGGACGGGGACATTGACAAACCGTGGGCGAAAGAAGCCCCCTGCTATCAAACTTTTTTGGTGGGAATAAGGATAGCAAGGGACTAATCTGCATCGGTAGGTGATGTCGCTAGTCGCACACCTCTTTCACTTATGGTGTTAGGTAGTCCTCGTAAGTACGACGACTACCTATCCACAAGTTACTCCTCGATGGACCCTACATTTAAACTATATCAATAATACGACGTATCGAACATGTTGACTGGATACCGTAAGGCGCTAGCTATGTTCCTTGGCTTGTCTATCAAGGTTTCACCGCTGTGGGCGGTGACTCACCGCAGACCAACTTCATTCGCTTGATGTCCAGCGATCCGGAGCTTGGGCGCTCGCTTCGAGTCTGCCGAATCAGGTAATCAGCCCTAAAATATCGCGCAATATTGCCACAAAGTAGTTGACTCCTCTAGGTCGTGCTGGACTCAGCTTGACGACGACGAGGACAAGAACGATCACGATTGCGACGACAAATAAGTAGGAAGCGCGAAGCATTCGCTCAACTCATTTGTGAATTTAGCCATACAAATGCGGTGGTCAAGTTCACGATGGAGCTGAGCAGGCAGCAGCCTCGCAAGATTCCACCCTATCAATTTCCCACTGCGACGTTAGAGGGGCGAAGTTGGGGGCGAAGATGGTATCGGATGAGCCTCGATACGGCAATTTGGTATACTTTTCCATCACAACTTTGACGCGTTCCATATTACGCGCCTGGGTTTCAGCCTATCGAACATCCATAGCCTTGTCCGTCGTTTCCGCGCCGCGTCACACGTCAGCCTATTGCCCGCCTCACCCCCAGCCATTTAGATATCGGGCGAGGCTACGGATTACCCATTATCCGCAGGCTCCAGCGTCGCACCATTCCGAATCATCAAATAACAAGCGCCGGCAATGTGCTTTCCATTCTGACTAGAGAGGCATTGCCGTGATACACTGGATACCAGTCCGGCTTGTGCAACCAACCATGGTGACTTACTTTCCCTTATGAGTCACATGAGTCACTTCTACGCTTACACCCCAGGCATGCGCGATATATCGAAGTCGACGATATTCCGATTCGCCATGAGCGTCGTACAAGATCAACAGTGTCAGCATACTGTGTAATCCCATCTCCTAGATGGGAGTCAGATTCGTGGAGGTGGCTGTGCTTCCCGTTCATCTACATATCAACCCCCGAGTCAAGTGACGCGCCAGCATGGACTTCATCTTGTATGAAACATTGCTTGATATCATGGATTTTGCCACGCATATGACTACCCTGCAACGTACGTAGGTGCTGAAGTATAGTACAAACCTGGTTAGAGAAGCGCAGAGGCGAGTTTACGTCCAACGTAAGGGAGAAACCGTGCTAGCGTGGCGAAGGTTGTCCTGAATAGCGAAAGTTCGATGCGTTTGTCTTGAGGGTGACGTCTAACTAAACGTGGTCTTCCATGAAGGCTGAGTTGTGGCGAGTTGATTGAGTTGGTGTCGGGTCTCTCGCTCAGAGAATTGTAGAGAGGATGATTCAGTTCTCTATGACATGCAGAAGGGATAGACTACCATCCTCAAGCACCGGAGGCATGGTCTCCACTCGGTCCGTGTGACTAGGTAACAGGTAGGTAACGTAACGTGGTTTGTATAGCTCCCCGAATCTGCTTCGAGCCAGACATTACTTCTATTTCTATGGATAAGAACCCATTGCGCATGAGAAGGTTTCGATATCTATGGGTTTTCGAGAATCTAAGAAGGCGTATGAATAGATACTTTGGTTAGAGGAATACACTCCATTTTCATTCAATTCTTCATGTGTCCCCATTTGGTAGATCTCGACCTCGTATACATTCTTTTTAGCTTGATTAGAAGGACGATCTTGTCCAGCTCAGATACGCTCGGCCGTCACGGGGCCAACGAGGAGGGAACGGCCTCGCCGGCTCTAGCTCCTAAGCTAGCGATAACACGAGTAGCATGCCGACACATAAATAACGGAGTTCCTAGCAAATATTCGAAAGAACGAGGCCGTCCGTGCTGTTGGTGGAGTTAGTGGGGAATGAGTGGTTTCCTATCCCATTTGCTGATCCCATCCCGCGAGCGTACCCCAGCCATGGTTCCCTTGAAGCGTTCATCGAGTATCAAACGTAGGTAACGAAATATCGTCGTCTCTATAAGACACACATTGAATGTAGAACTAGAGAACAATATAGTTTTAATAACCCATTAAGGTTAAAGAGAATGTAACCTCCCTGATAGAAGTAGCCAGTCTTGATGTCCCATAGCCAAGGAGGGTGTGCGTATTGTGACTATTCCTAAATATAAGTCGTTAATACCAGTCTGAAGCAACGTAAATAGCGACGATAAATCATATCATCTAAACTAGGTTGTAAGAATAAAGTCGTGACTAGGAGTTTGACGGCTAGGCCGAGTAGATAGGGCTAGTCTCCCTTATGGTAATACGTGGTACCTGGTGTGATAAAGGTTCGGATCTAACTGTAGATCTATAGTTACAACTCCTATGTGGCAGTGACTGAATGCCGGCGTCTCTAATTTTAGATATCGAGATCATGGATACTAACTCGAATATCCTCAGGTAACTATATCCTTCATTCGGTGCTTGGCAAGGTCTTCCTGCGTCTTTTCTTCTACCTATATGCCCATTCTCTCCGTCGCAAGGACACGTATTCCTTAATTATATGACCTTCATACAACTGCCCAGAGGGATCTTGTCTCCTTGCTTGACATGGCTATGATTGTAAGGAGGCGTAGAGAAATATTATAGACGACTTGGATCCTACCAACCTTGATGAATTACCTAGATATGTTGGATGCTGCCATGTGGTTGATGTAAAAGCACTGAGAGAGATGAGAAACTTACACCATCAACCTCAGAGCCATGGGGGGGTGACATCATGGGTGGCCGTTTAATATTCCGGGACGTGGATATTTTTTGCGAAAGGGTCTAATGTAGATGGCGATGCAGTTTCCTCCCTTTCTTCGTTCATCTTTTCAGGATTCTTCCGCACATGTATATCAAATGCATCTCCATTTGAAAATCATAGACGTATCTCATTGGAAATCATGGAGTCACGAAGTCTACTACTAAAGGGCTGTGGTGTTCCCCTATTATTATGTAATGTGCCTAGGTGGGTAGCGTATACCGAAAAAGATGAGTGGTCCAAGGCAAGAAACGAAGAATTGAAATTAAAAAGAGGGCACATTTCCATTATAGATCTATCTGCCTTAGCTATTGACTAAGCGCTGTACCGAGCTTGGTGTTACCAATACTACTTGGGTCATCCGGGATCAATTTTAGGGACACTCATCAGTAGGGGCAGTAGGAAATAACCTGAGTACGATAGGCAGGTAAATAATTCAATAACTCGATACCTCATCCATACAGCGAATACATTTCCTTAGGCTGCCATCTTAAGTATTTCAATGATGCTCTCCTTGTCGAGCTTCACGGGGTTCACCATGGTACTCGGGTCCGTCAAGGAGTGTTCTGCCAGGACCTCGAACTTATCGCTTCCAATGCCGAACTGCCTCAGGCTCCGCGGTAGGCCGAGAGCGCTAACGAACGCGGCCACCAAGTCACCTGGGTCTTTCGATTCTTTATCCGCCTCCGTAAGTCCGAGAGCATCAACGACAACCGGTTCGTCCCAGAACGCCGAGGCTGCCTTCCGCAGTCCGTCGCGCACCTTCTCATCCCCGTGCGCCGAGTTGTACTTCATCACGAATGGCAACATGATGCAGCTCGTCTCGCCGTGACCCACGCCCATAGGGCCGAGCTGATGGCCTATTCCATGGCTCGCCCCATTTCCGCTGGAACAAAGCCTGTCAGTAATTACTTTTTACTTACGGCGGTAGTCCTTTCTTAGCCTTCTGGCTGGATAAGGAAGTTCTGGTTCTTAGAAAGGGCAAAAGAAAACTTCGTGTCTCATACTTGAATATGGATAGTATAGCAGTTCTCACCGCGAGTTGCGTCTGCAAGCGCGCGTCGAGGTCATCCCATTTCTGCTTTGTCTTAAGCAAGCCTACCAATAGCGCTCGGAGACCCACGACTAACTCGGCAGTCCGCTCTGGGGTGGAAGTGGGCAGATTTTCGTATAAGCCTTCGATGAAGTGGTCGACACCACGCACACCGGTAGAGAGCCAGAAGCGCGCTGGGGTAGATACTGTCAGCGCAGGGTCGAATACCACGATGTCCGCCATCATAGATTCGTGGAATAGATTTCTTTTCTCGAAGTTCTGCATGTTAGTGGCCGCACCAGCAGGTGTGAATTCGCCGCCTGACAAGGATGTTGGCACAAACATGACCGGGATTGTTGCCGGCTTCACGTCAGGGGGTGCATTCTTAAGGTTGGTGAGGTCTGCTGGGCATTTAGCCCAGAGCTCATCGGCTCCTTTCATATCTGACACATTATTTGCTGCGAGGAATTTCGCCACTATAATAATGAATTAATGAGAATTGCTCGAGGGGCTCGTTAGGATAACTTGACCCCCAAGAGGGTCAACAGGGGATATGACTTCTGATCCTACATACACTTGACGCCATCCGAGATTGACCCCGCACCAAGAGTGACGATGAGATCTGGGTTCTTCTCCTTCAGCTCGGTTACAATGGCAAAAACATCCTCCCATGGGGTGTGAGGGAGGATCCCGTAGCGGACACCGACGATCTTGTCATCTAGAGCTTTCTGGAGGGCTGTAAAAGCCTCCGTCTTGCTGATAGACCTTGATACGACGACATAGATGCGCGATGCGTGAAATGTGTTTTCTGCATGGTGAGCACAAGCTTTATCGAACGTCAAGCCGTGAGAGATATAAGGTTTAGGCCTTGGGGGGAATGCGGCGAAGTAGAATTCACCCGGAGCTGCCATAATGAATATAGTACTGTTTCAGCTTGTCGATATTTACTATAAAGCTCAATGGTTGGGCTCGAACTAGGTTAAACGTCTTCACTTTTTCAGGGGGTAAATTCTACCGCGTGAAGGTTGAAGTTGTCTGTTGATCTTATCTTTACACTTCTTCAGCACCTTCAAGCTCCTTTAAGTGATGTGAGAGCAACCTGTTCGCATGGCATAACGGAGCCGATGCGCTTCATACTCCAATAATCTCCTAGTCACAGCGTGGTGCTAAAATGCTATTCCCGATAATTCCGCCATATATGATTTCGGGATAAGCATTGTTTAGATATTTGACTTTCCTCGAACTATTTCTTCGCTGTGACGCTCGATTTCGGCATAGGGTATGAGGACTTGATACCAAGGTCGTGCTCATACGTTCATAATGGATCTAACTCGTATTAGGTACCCTGCAGTTGAAGCTTGGTCCTTTAAATGACCATAATTCAACTGTAAGACCTAGGCCTCTAGTAGAGCTTTATAGCGATAAAAAGGAACTAAGAATTGCCAAATTCAGACTCTAGGTCATGTAACGGGCCAATCGGAATACGGGGGCTGCCCTGTTAAGGCCTGACGAGTCTTAAGACTTAGCGCTAAACAAGACTATGAAAGTTCTCTGCACACCCTCGGATTCCATGCAGATTGAATTGCGTTCAATAACCCGTGATCTGATGATCATAGATGAATGTATCGGAACCGATTCGGCCAACAAAGGACTATCATGTATGGTCGCTCACTTCCGAAATCATCATTCTGATCAAAACATGCCATACTGGAAGACAGGGCCCTGGTCCGAATAGCCAGCCGTGAGATACCGGGTTAAGAAAAAGTAAGGAATTAAGAGACTCTTATACCGAGGACACCTTCAGGCACCCCGGTCCGTATGAAGTTAGAACACGCACCACCAACGGATATCCCCAAAGACACCTTAGAATAGCAGATGGCTAAAGATATGTTTTCCAGAAGTGTGATATAACGGTATATCACAGAGCCCCGCGCATGGATGCGCCACGTACATTGCGACTTGCAGCTGCATGTCACCCATGTGAAATCTACCCAATGCAGTGATGTCGTTCACGGACTCACTCTTCAGAAATTCATTCTGGAGCTACGAATCACATGAGATTGTTCTCCGTCGCTTAAGCGAAATTCATGTACTGCCTGACGAGCCCCCGGTAGCCATTTCGCCGGAACGTCGCTCTAGGTTCTCGATCAGCAGCGATGAGAACCAGCTGGTGAGCTCGGGGTCTTCCAACATGGTCGGTTCACCTTTACGAACGGCACAGCGTGATAAGTCCCTACCGCCCATTCCGAGGACATACAATTTTTCGTGGAAGCGTCGCAGACATGCAAGTGTTAGGAGTTCGGGGCTGTACGCTATCGATGAGATATCTTGGCCGATGCCGCCTGGGTGGAAGCCTCTACCGCAACCGCCCAAAGACCCGGCTTGCATGCCAGGTAATATGTCGAGAGCCCGTGCATGCTTATTCATTTCAACGGTATGTATGGCCCAATTATGTACCCGTAGGTCTAATCCCAACCGAACTTAGTTACGATACTGGTTGACACATATTCTAGAAGCAGGTATCGGTCAGACGCTGGCAATTCTCCATGAAATAGGGGCCAGCTTCGGCTTTACCAAAACCAATAACTTAATTTGGGTTCTCGCCGGATATAGCCTAGCAATTGGCACTTTCATCTTGGTGTCAGGTAGATTAGGCGATACTTATGGGCATAAGCGAATATTTCTTGTTGGATTCGTCTGGTCAGCCATCTGGTCAGCTATTTCAGGGGCAGCGATCTACTCGACACACGTTCTGTTCATAACGTCTCGCGTGTTCCATGGCTTGGGTGCAGCCCTTTCCCTCCCAAATGGACTCGCTCTACTAGGGTTAACATACCCACCTGGAAAGCAAAAAGCCATGGTCTTCACACTCGTCGCGACTATGATGCCGATAGGTATCATTGTCGGAGCAGTAAGTGCGAGCTTATTTGCCCTAGTTTGGTGGCCGTTAACGTACTGGGTTTTTGCAGTGTCACTCCTGGTCATTGCTGGAGTAGGCTATATCGCCATCCCTGAATCGACCCAGAAGAGTGAGATACCTAGCGATATTCGCGGTGCAATGTCAGAGCTGGATATTCCAGGAGCCATGACTGGGGTTTTAGCTCTCGTACTGATAAGTTTCGCTTGGAATCAAGCCCCTCTAGTGGGATGGCAAGAACCATATCTCTGGATAGCACTCATCATCGGAATTCTACTTGCAATGCTATTCGTGATGATCGAAACCTACTATGCTCCGAAACCACTCATACCGGTCTCCGCGCTTTCACCCAATATATCCTTCATCCTCATCGCGGGAGCCTGTGGCTGGTCGTGTTTCGGAATATGGGTTTCCTATACCTGGCAGTTCGTTGAGAACATTCGAGGGATTCCACCGCTTCTGGTATGATTGGACACCAGTAGCAACGATATATGAAACCGCTAATTTGTGTTTATTTACAGGCTACAGCGTATATAAGCCCGTACGTCGCCGTTGGGTGTCTAGCCACGCTGTCGGCGGGTTTTGTCCTCGAGCGGTTGAGTCCATCTATGGTCATATTCATTTCTCTTCTAGGCTTCGTGGTAGGCTCCACACTTGTCGCGACGATGCCGGCAGTACAGATCTACTGGACTCAATTATTCTTTTCAGTATTGATAGTGTCTTGGGCAATGGACACAGGTTTCCCCGCCGCCGCGTTAGCTTTGTCGAATGCCGTTGAAAGGAAGCACCAGGGAACCGCAGCAAGCCTAGTCATCACTGCGATGAATTACAGCATTTCAATTGGATTGGGGATCGCTAGGACCGTTGAATTCTATGTGAATGCAGGTACGCCGTCTCCAGAGAAAAGGTTGAATGGGTATAGGGCCGCTTTGTACACCGCTGTTGGGTTGGCTGGACTGGGCTCTCTCATCTGCTCCGGTTTCCTTTTGAGGCTCCTTTGGAAGAAACGCAGACAATGCTGCAACTGTGGAGTGGGCAAAGGGCGCCAAATATACGAGTCTTCTGATCGGTTGATCTGAACTCGCCCATGATTTTGCGACCTCGCCGTGTATAACAGGCATCCGAGCCACAACTCTCTAGATATTAATGATCGCGTGCCGCTTCGAGTCCCATCCGGAATAAGGATTCATAAGGGATCGGTTGTTCAATTAATTCGCTTCACTGGCTAGTAGTGGTGCCTTGTAATCGGTCAGATTTTGACCCGATTGAAGGCAAACGAAGGAGCTCCCGTCTCGGCTTCATTTCTACTAAGAGGTTTAGAGAGGATTGTCGATGATCTGGTAGAGAGGTGACCGATGCCGACTGTTATGTGAGGTAGACAAGTCCGTGCCTAGGTACTTAAGTACATATTATATGGCTGATAATCATCTTAAATAGTGATAGCAATGAGTGGTAGGGTGCATCTAACAGGTCTTGTTGCGTTGAATTATTTAACGACGAAAGTTAGGATGTATCTCGCTCTTGGGTCGACTTCGCGTCGATGTGGCTGATCATAGACTTAATCTCGACAATATGCGTAAGCATGATAATGAGGCGTTCATATAGGGCAATTACTAAGGAACTTCGCTGTATCGTTTCATTAGCTCACATGGCTGACTATCAGTCTGTATGGACTGAAACTTACAATTCAGGTATTGAATAAGAATTAATTATGAGGATAGGACCGGGTTCGTAAATAGTCGGCCCGTGGTGCTTGTTACAGCGTAGAAATGCGCGTCCAATGGCAGCTCGAGGTGCCCATCTCGATGGTGGGTGGCTGCTTAGGCATCTTGAATCCCTCAGAGCCTTGCGCACTTCATCTAGCAATCAATTTATTCTCGGATCCTTGCAACGACGTCGACGGAGGTCGCCATGGAAGCAATCGCGACATTAAGCCTTGTTTGCAACGTGATGCAGGTCATCTCTTTTACTGGAGAAATTGTCAACCTTTACAAACAAATACGTGATAATGGCTCTCCAGAATCAGACCTCGAGTCGAATACAGCACACCTTTCAGCCCTGGTGTTGACGCTAGAGGAAAGAACCAGCGAGTTTGACTTCATCAACTCGAACGTCGGTCGCGATTCGAGTTTTGCCGAGTCACAGACACAATTAGCGAGAATTAGACTCAAGAACCTAGCGGCAGATCTGGTCGGATACACCAAGGAGCTGCAGAGTATGCTAGGAAAGGTGACAACAGCTGGGTCTACAGGGAGAGTCGATCGTTTGAAAACAGCTTTCAAATATAAGTTCCACTATCAAGAAAAGATTTCTTCCCTGGAGAAGAAAATCGATAGAACTCGGAATGTTCTAAACATGGAACTCTTAAGTAGAATCTGGTAAGAAAAAAAAATGATGCTCAAAGCTAGTCCCTTGGCTAATCAATCACCTAGTTCGTCCACACAGGCCAGCCATTGTCGATCCGATGAGACTTTCTCGAATCTCCATGAAGAAATCAAGCAGTTTATCATACATTGGTCTGAGGGGAAAAGAACTATATCAGATTTGATTATTAGTGAGGGACAAGCGACGAGAGATTGTATCACTGCAGAAGCAGAACAAACCCGACAGAAATTCGATTTACTGGTGGTATCTACATCGTCCCGCCGTGAACTCGAGGAGTTGCGAAAACGTATTCTTTCTACGTTATGGTTCCCAGAGATGAATCAGCGGGAGAATAGGATTGCAGAAGCGTCGGACGATATCGTGCGCATGATATTCCCAGAAAGAACCCAAAAAGATACTCCTGACGATATTGCCTCTGGTGACGATAGTGTCCAAGCACGGTTAGATGACGCATTCCGGAAACCCATAACTGACTTCGTAGATTGGCTCCAGTCAGATGGGCCAATATTCTGGATTACTGGCAAGCCAGGGAGTGGCAAAAGCACGCTTGCAAAACATCTAATCCACAGCAGCCAAATGGCTAAGAATCTTCAAACTTGGAAACCATTGGTGCAGATATTTCGATTCTATTTCTACGAACTCGGCGAAAATCCTCTACAAAGACAACTTCAGGGTTGCTTTCGTACCCTCCTACATCAGATTCTCGACAGTGACCATGGTGTCCTAGAACATCTGCTTAGAGAGAAGCCGGCGGTTAAAAAGAAAATGTCCGAACATGACTGGTCTATGGAGGAGCTTCGCAATACCTTGTTTCTCTGCTTGCGTTATAGAACCTCAGCTACTTGTCTATTCCTCGATGGACTCGACGAGATTGTGGATGGCGAGAGAGGAAACGTCCTTGAATCAGTGGAGTTTCTTGGACAAATTCAGAACGTGAAAGTCTGTGCGACAAGTCGCCCAGAAGATCTCTTTCGCCGCTGCTTACAGTCATATCCAACCTTTCAAGTGCAAGATCTTAATAGCCATGCAATTATTTCATACGCAAAAATGTCCCTGGACGGGTATAGGGATTCCTTCGAGATATCGGATAGGGAATACGACAGTTTCTTACAGAGTCTTCTTGATAAATCCGAAGGAGTATTCCTTTGGACGGCTATGGCGCTCAAAAGTCTCATCGAAGGAATAGAGAAACATGGAGACTCTTGGGAACTGTTGAAAATGAGAATAAAAGAATTTGCACCTGATCTCTATGGGCTGTATAAGCAAATGTGGAAGAGGCAGAACGCGGACCTGCCAGTATATAAACAGCAAGCTGCAGATATCTTCTGGTGTGTTGTGCATTGGAAATCTCAACATGTCACGCTGTTGAACTGCCTACTGGTGACTCGTCCGGATCTACGAACGGAGCTGCAGCGTATAATATCAAGCAGAGGTTGCTGGATGGAAGATGACATGATTCGCATATGCCAGCAGTACGTATCGTGGCTCTCAGCTAGAAGCGCTGGGCTTTTAGAGGTAGTTGAAAATTTCGATCCTTCCGGTCTTTTCAACGACCGTGTTAAATTCATTCATCGGTCGGCCCAAGAATTTCTCCGAGGAACGAAAGAGGGCCAGCAGATCCTAGATCGCGATGATATACCAGCTACGGCGAAATATTGTTCGTATTTTCGCGCTGTGAGGGAGGCTGGTTATGTGCTTGCTGCCGACTGGATGCTGCTATACGGAACCTCACGTAGGGGAAATATCATAAGTTCACGGCGTTACGAATACGCATTATGCATACTGATTAAGTTCCAATTAGGAGAGGTTAGGGAAAATAGTTTCCGAGAGTGGATGCCACCGCCGGATCGAAATCCATTGTGGGTTCAACGCATCTTGCATGCTTGTGCCGAGGCTGGTGACAAAGTAGTGCTTGACCAGATTTATCAGATGGATACAGTGTATGAGCGCATTTCACTACAAGCAAGGAGTCGCATTCTTTTCTCTTGCTGTGAAGACCTGGCTTTAGGATTATGGCTTCCGTGGTTCCTGGATAGATCGAAAAGTCTATATTGGAACACCAGGTGGCTAAGGCTCAAGATTGAAGGCATCACATGGTTGGTCAACCGTGATGCAGATCCCTACATGGTATATCGGGGAGACTCGAAAGAATATCGTACTTGTACTGCTAGTCCGAGCACTGCGTTCTCCATGTTTCTCACTGCTGCCCTCGGCATCATCATTGTATTCTCATCCTACGACCAATATGCGGATATGAAAAAGGTTATAGCTGATATACAGGCATGCATTGTCGATATATTTGGCGCACATAAAACAGACGGCCAATCTGACAGTATTCTAATTCAGCAAACCGCCTTTACGGAAACTCCAATCAGATCTTTCCGGTTTTCGATGAACGTTACTTCGTTCTTGGATGCCATGGACGCAATTATGAACGCCAGTGGTCCCGCTGAAATACAAGCGATCTTTAATAGCTATATGGAACGGGATTCCGCTCAGTTGGAAGTAGAGACTTCCAATGGGTGGCAGCGACCTGCACTAGGTAACAGCATTCAAAAATTGGGCGAATTGAAGATTATACTGATGGGTTATATTGTGCATTTGACGATAGGTATTGGGAACATTCGCAATGCCCTTGGTGAAATTGTCTGGGAGGACGTTACGACTAATAGAAATGAGTTTGAGGGGATTACTACAGGTAGCTAGTGACTTTGGAACTTATTTCTGTATGCATAAGACCATACTATGTAGTATAAGTACATAGCTCCACCTTTAGCCACACCATAAATGGGAGGAGCTATGGCCATAATGACGTGTTATGTTGCCCCTCGTTTGCTTCATCGCAGGCTTGTGACAGGCAACGACATTAATGGGAGAAGTCGCGCGCGAACGAGGCCTCCAACAATTCCTACTACATCATTACTAAAATCCATACATATTTTTCAACTGCAACATAATACTTCTTCCCAACTCTTACATAAGTGTTCATCTGCATACTCTGATTGACAAACTATCTGCATTATCCTATTAGATTACCCCTCAATACATTTAATACATCACTTAACCAGTCATCATGGCTTCCAACCTTACTGTTCTCGTGAAGAACATCAATGCCGAGGCGGACGACAAAGAGATTAAGGATTTCTTCAGCTTCTGGTAAGGGCACCATCGATTCTAATTTTACAATATTATTACCTAGATACATGCATTTACTAAAACCTCATCAGCGGCAAGATCACTGAAATCAAGGTCACACCGGGCGAGGGCAACACCAAAGATGCCAGCGTCACGTTCGAGAAGGAGACCGCTGCTAAGACTGCACAGCTGCTGAATAACACCCAGCTCAAGGGAACACAGATTTCTGTAATTCCTGCTGATGGCAAGACTGATGACGGTACCCCTCACACTACCAATACCGACCGCGATACCGACGAGATCACCCAGGAAGAGAAGCCTAGAAGCCGCATCCTAGCTGAGTACCTTGCTCATGGATATGTTATCGGCGATGCCGCTCTCCAACGTGCGATTGAGTTGGACCACAAGCACGGCGTTATCGACCGCTTTAAGAACACCTTGATC
Organism: Hypoxylon sp. CO27-5; assembly: GCA_002120305.1. NCBI lineage: Eukaryota > Fungi > Ascomycota > Sordariomycetes > Xylariales > Hypoxylaceae > Hypoxylon > Hypoxylon sp. CO27-5. The sequence goes on along the minus strand of KZ112532.1, from coordinate 75,229 downwards.
AACCTCGACCAGAAGTACCACGCTACCGAGCGTGCCAAGGCGACCGATCAGTCGTACGGCATCACCAACCGAGCCAACAGCATCTTCAGCGGCATCAGCTCCTACTTCGAGAAGGCGACGAACTCCCCTACTGGCAAGAAGCTGGTCAAGTTTTATACAGAGGGCCAGCGCCAAGTCCAGGATATCCATGCGGAGGCTCGCCGTCTCGCCGAACTCAAGAAGCAGGAGCACGGTGGCAGCGCATACAAGGCTTCGGGTCTTGAGAGGGTCTTTGGTAAGGAAAAGGAACATGCCACCCAACCCGTTGCCTCGGGTGATGCTAGCGCTGCAAAGGATACTTGTAAGTAAACGCGACACGACCCCCTTAACAGTCGGTGTGATGGTACAAGGTACCTTCACGAGGTAAAGATGAGCCTCGTGGAATTCATTGCAAGAGACATATCTGGTAGAACTATTGCTCACAAGAACATTCTAGCTTCGGTCCCTGCACCTGGTCCCAAGGCTGGCACAGAGGAGTCAACTCCCTTGAGCACCACGGGAGCTATTCCCGCAACAGCACCCGGAACCGAGAAGGCATAAACGACTGGACTAGGAATCAGCTGATGCCGTTACGAATCATCATGACTTGGGAATTGGATTCCGTATAGCTTCACGTTAGTCGCCTAATATAATGTGAATTATCATTTCTGCATTTAATTACTCGCAAGCCAAGACCGTGCTGGGACTGAATTCTACTGACACGGGTGGCTATAACTCCTTTTGTTTTGGTGTTTGAATATGCGGCCATTTTGACGGGAAATCAAATGTATTGGTGACGAATGAAGCTATTTTCACCCCAAGGGCCCTATCCTACTGCTCAATGTAATCTACGTATTAATATTTGCCACAAGTTCCCTAGGGTACGTAATGATGATGGATGTATTTCATACAAGTATTAACCAAATCAAATTCATTCGTTGAATCATGATATCGAGGTGGCCGTGCCCAATTGTACCATTCTTATTATAATGCTTCCTCCATCACAAACACCATATTGCTTGTTTTATTACAATCCCATGTCCTCCTACTGCAGTTATTTATGATGACGGTTTCGTAGTCTTGGTGAATTTGGCGTTGACCGCGTCCTCCAGAGGACCCTTTGGGTTAGAGGTCAAGTTCTAGATTCCGGTATGTCAGCTAATGTGTGTCCTGACTGAAATACGTGCTAGATTACCAACTAACCTTCAACTGATCTTGCATTTCTTCCTTCTTGTTTGGCGCCTCGTCGGTACCGTGGCCAGAAGCGGGTGCGTCAGTTAGCTGAGCACCGGTCTGACGCTCAGGGGGAGGGGACTGGCGGCCTTCGTTGCCAGATGCAGAAGACATTGTGTGGCTGTATATGGTTGGATTTCTAAGGTTTAGCTTCAAGCTATTCTAACTAACAGTGTGTTAGACAACTAATCTCTGATATGATTCTTAAGACGCTGTGCCTTACATTGTAGTAGTCTGCGTTGTTGGTTGTTGGTTGATGAGCTCTTAAGTTGAAGGAAAGAAAGAATTACAGCTAGAAGTGTCTTAGGGGCGTTATATATAATTCTTTGATATGCAGGAGATCGGTCATTACACAAAATACCAGCATTGAATCTTTGAATTCCTAAGACGGGTAGGTCTTGAAACGTAGTTTGACATCAGAGCTATCATCGATGCCGTCATCTCTCCATATTCAAAATGTCGAGCAGGACTATCTACGTCATTGGCACTCTTATCGATAATCTATGAAGTTTAGGTTCAATGTTGGTACGAGCCAGAAGTACTGTACCCCAGATATACGCCGCGTATGGTGGGGTACGGTACTGAGCCACAATGGAACCCGTACAGTCCTATCGATAAGGCTGAAAGGACCCCGCATTCGCGTGAAGCTCCAAAGTTAAAGCACTGACCAAATTGGGTGTTAAATGGATTTCTGACTTGGCGGGTTTACTGCTGGCGACCACTTGACGCGACCAACTTCACCGGCGACGGATTCCAGTCACTGGCTAGTGGTACCCCTAAATAAACAACAACGCCCTCTGGTAATTATCCACTGTTATTTTCTTACAAAGTAAGGCAATGTGATTTATTCCAGTCAGCAAATCATCCCGCCCAGCTTTGATGCTGTCCTTTGGGGTGCTTTTGTAGCGAGACTTGACTGCCCTTGGTTTACGAGTACATGTACCAAACACGCCTTCACAATATCAAACCCACTTCGATATTGTAACTCGACACTGGTGACCAAACATGCCTGACCTCAATTCCGTCCCACCCTCTCCCCATATTCTTGCGGCTGCTCGACAAGCCTCTTCCAGCCAGAATGGCCAATCGCAAGTTTCTCCTCCTCATCAAGCGCCTATCTCGCCTTCTCTGAATATTCTACCTTCGAATCAGCAGACTGTCAACCGGACATCCTCGATTTCCCTCCCATCACCTCCTCTATCAGGTATTCAAATGCCTCAGCCTCCTGTTCCTGGACAGGACAACACCGGCGTTGGTGCTGGTCCAGGCCCCTTACGACACCCGCGTCCCCTAACAGCGGCTGAATTACATTCACAGCTAGAGCAGGAGCAGGAACTCTTGGTATGACACATGGCATATTCGGGATATTAGTGATGATTCTAATTTTATTGGTATAGGTGAATCGCTTGACCCGTGACTTGACCATGCTTCGAGCGGCACAGAACTCATCCGTGGCCTCGAATGCTTCATCCACGAGCGCATCGACCTCTGCTGATCAGACCCACCCGTCCTCCTTCACCGACACCCATCTCCTATCCGGTCCTGGATTCCCACTCCCATCGACTAGCGCTGATCGTCGACACCATCGGACGAACTCGTCTGCTAGTGCACGAAGCCTGAATCAGTCTGTTGCTGCTACCCAAGGTTCAACTCCAGCCCCGATACCTATTCCTCAACCTCACTCTGGGAGTGCTGCCTCGGTCTTGGAAGCAGCACGACACCCTCGAGCCGCGCCGGGCATGAGCCGACAGAACAGCACCGCTTCACAGAGAAGCGGGAGTCGAAACCACTCGCCACATCCGTATCACACCAGCACTAGTCTCGGTTCCTCCTACACGCAGCCTCATGGCTTCCCTTACGATTACGGCTCGAGTTACTTCCCCCGCGGCTACGCGTCTTCTAGCACGAGCGTAGCGGCTACTCCTGGTTCGGAGCTCTCCCCGGGGCTCATGCCGGCAACTCTACGCTACGAGGAGACGGCCCATTACCGACAGGAGCTGGAAACAGCTAAGCGTGAGAACGAGACTCTCAAGAGACGTGTCAAGGAGTTAGAGCGCGCTCTTCGTGATCGTCGGCAGAGCGATACTAGTCGTACTGGCAGTGGAAGAGATAGGAGTGAGAGCGCTAGCACTACAGCAAGCGTTAGTGTCAGCGGCGCGACTGGAATCGGAGGTGTCATTGGTGGTGGCACCTCCATAGCTGGAGACCGCAGAGGAGAACGGAGAGCCTTTGAGCGAGGTATTAGCAATTTGAGTATTTCTGGCAGCGTCGGTGCTGGTGTCCCTGAAGAGGAGTTGAAAGTGGGCGAGAGTGCTGCAAGCGCCGGCCTACCGCCAGCAGGCGAGCAAACTCAGGAAGCGAAGTAGGGTGCTGTGAATGTACCTATACAGCACCCTGGCGAGTATACTGGGGCTACCTATGGAACTGCTACTTTACGGTCCTGTTAAAGAGCGGTATGGTCAAAACTGGTGTCTATTGAATGGAGATCGCTGATGGATGATTCAATGATTGAACGAAGCCTGGCGTCTTAGAGTAGTGTTGTCCTGGTTAAGGTACTTGTCCTTAAACTCGGAAGAATTTGCCATCAAGTGCTTCATTATTGCTGGGTACTCCTAAAGCTAATCAGAGAGAGTGTGTGTCAATGTATATGCCAAAAATTGTAATGGAAAAAATAACTGTGTGTAGTTCTTAGCGTGCTCTACCTATATCAAAGTAGATTGAAGTTCTCAACCCTATCATAATAGCCTCTATGAGGTAATCTTCTGGACTCACTGATCTTATAGCCGCATGCAGGCGAGCAACTAGTTCATGTTCCAGAAGCTTGTTTATTCTGAACTTGTGATGCCTAGTTTCTAACAACTTATATAAAGGTAAGAATGAAACAAGTTGCTTTGAGTCTTGGCTGAGTTAGAGCAATGGATAATAGCACCCTAGACCCCTATCGCCCAAGAATTTCCTGGCCAAGCACATTTTACAGTACCCCGGATTGAGAATGAAGTTCCAGTAGCAAGTTGGGGCTCGTCCCGTTTAAGACTTCGTCTCGATTGCGCCATCTCACTAACGGTTTTCGTCTGCCCATTTCACCGAGAACTATGCCGCGTACAGGGGCATCCCCTACCACCCTTGGCTGTTGTATCTGGTTAGATGCGGCTCTAATTCAAGCATTACTGTGACTTTATACGTTGGTATCTGCTTACTGAGCTGCAGTTAACTAGGTCCTAAAATTGCCACTATTTTGAGCTCATTACGTTCACCTTGGACTTCCGTAAAAGAGGTTTTCCAGGGTCTTGGTTCCCAGCTCTACTTACAATCCGGGACTGCCGGGAGTACCTGACTAGTACTATGTATAATGAATAAATAGTATTAATAAAATAACGACTAGAAAAATCTGTGGCTCTACCCGGCGGTTTGGCCTAGTCAGTGTACCGGCGCCCGTCAGACTATCGCGCTACCAGCCAAAAGCCCGGATCCAGACAATCACGCAATTGGCTCCACCCGAAAATTTCGAGCTCCGTCGATTCACCATCACGACGACCATGCGTGTATATAATTCCACCATAAGCACAGGGGATGTGGCGTTATGTCTTGTAGTAGAGGAATAAGAATTCGGGTTCTTCTCGAACCTCCTGCTCTGATATCTAGTAGCGGCTTTGCTCCCTTCTATGAGGCATCAGTGACGACATAGTCTCTTCCCCTGCCTACCTAGGTGTATACTAGACACTTGTCACTTAGATCCAAAACATCGCCACAGGGACACAATACACAATGGCGTCCTCAACCTCCGACTACACCGACCCCGTCGAGGAGGTCGTCGAGCCCGCGACCTCCAAGCCGCTGAAGCACTCCTTCTTCCGATCCGTCCCCTTCCAGATCGCCGTCGCATGCGGCGTCTCCTTCACGGCACCCGGTATGTGGGATGCGCTAGGCGGCCTCGGAGCCGGCGGCGCAGCTGAGCCCTACGCCGTCTCCGCCGCCAACGCCCTCGTCTACGGCCTCTTCGCCATCGTGTGCGTCGCCGCCGGCGCAATCAACAACCGCATCGGCCTGCGGTACGGCCTAGCCCTCGGCGCCATCGGGTACCCTCTCTACGGCGCGGGCCTGTACACGAACAACGTCAACGCGACGACTTGGTTCATGCTGTTCGGCAGCGCGCTGTGCGGAATCTCCGCGGGGTTCTTCTGGGCCGCCGAGGCTGCGATTATCATCGGCTACCCGAGCCCCAAGGACCGCGCTTTCTACCTGGCCATCTGGCAGACGGCGAAGGCGGCGGGCCCGATTGTGGGAGGCGCGATTAATCTCGGTTTGAACGCGCAGCGCTCGACTGCTGGGTCGGTGGGCTCCGCTACGTATATCGTGTTCATCGTGATCATGTGCCTGGGTCTCCCGATCGCGCTCTGCCTGAGCCCCGCGAGCAAGGTGTGGCGGAAGGACGGCACGCTGGTCGTCGTGCGCAAGGAAGCAACGTGGCGAGCTGAGTTTCGCGCCGTGGGCCAGTTGTTCGCGTCGCGACGCGTGCTCCTCCTGCTCCCGGCTTTCTTCATCAGTTACTTCTACAACGGCTTCGTGAGCACGTGGCTGACCAAGTACTTCACTGTTCGCGCGCGCGCCTTCTCGTCTTTCTTTACCAACTTCGCTGGTATCTTCAGCTCGTTCCTGGTCGCCGCCCTGCTCGACCGTCAGAGGATCCATATCCGGACGCGTGGGCGCATTGCGTTTACGGCTATCGTGACTATACTGATCGGTACCTGGATCTGGGCTTCTGTGCTGCAGAAGCGGTTCTACGATGAAGCCACGGCTCCTGTGTTCGATTGGTTCAAGGGTGGTTTCGGATCTGCGTATGCCCTTGTGTTCTTCTGGACTTTTGCGGGCCAGGCTTTCCAGCAGTTCTTGTACTGGCTTGTGGGCCAGTATGCGACGGATCTCTCGTCGCTATCGCATCACACAGGTATTCTACGTGGTGTTGAGGCTTTGGGACAGACGGTTGCTTGGGCGTAAGTTATTCTTTTGTCATTTTTTACTCATGGTGCTTGTTCAGATGCTAATAGTCATGACTACAGTATGCAATCCGAGGGCAACGCCAACCACTTCGTCAGCATCGGCCTCAACTTCGGTATCACCGTCCTCTGCATCCCGTTCACCTGGATTGTACTCTCCGAACTCGATCACAGCCACGAAATCAAGGTGACGGAAATTGAGGTGGAGGCAGAGGGCGTGCATCCTAAACAGAAAGAAGATGCCGATGCATCTGTTTGATTGACATAATACATGCCAGAGATGGAATACTATTTAATACATTTATAAAGGGACTACACGATATGCCTTGGAGAAGTTGTGGCTGATTGGTAATAGACGGAGATTTGGATGATACCCTAAGAGATAGACAATGGAGAGACTATTTTTCTGATTCTCCTATAATTAAACCCTACCTGTTGCCGATGGATTGTGTTTGGATTTTTGGAAAGCTTTTGTTGATGACTTCTGCCTTTGCTACTAGGAATGTATCTCGGAGAACAACTGTCGGTACTAGCTAACAGAAGCTGGCAAGTGCTGTGTGGCTACGTCTGGTGCCACGCTGAAGCCAATAACTCTTCATGTCGATATCCGTTTGTAGCATTCAAATGCGGGAAGTGACGCTTCTCATTTTGGTGCGAGTGCTGTATGTTCATCGTTACACAACGAGCCACCTGTCGAGGGAGGCATGGAGGTGTCACTGTAAACTTATTAGAAGAACCTGAGAGTTGCACCGGGTAGGTCGGTAGGATATAAGGGTTCGTTTTCTTGGTTTGGAAAGTTTCCGGATATGCCCCGGTTATGTTGATCATGGTGTCACTTGGTCACTGCATTCGGGGATTTCCAATTGTAGAAGCGGCTTGGAAATAGAGGTGACGTTTACTCCTGAACGAGTGCACAGTCTCACATCTAGGTTCCTGGTTTGGCTGGTAGCGCTATTTCTCGTTCTTGTTCAAGAGATAGTCAAGATGGGCGCCAGGTGCGTTATAGGAAAAAAAGCATTTCGGAGTTAAATGGGGCTGGGGTTATAGAATTCATATGCTAGGATTAGTTCCCATGTTGGCCCTAACTATTCGCTAATTTGTTCCTATAGCATTCAGCATGGAGATCTATGGCGATAGAGTATACTACTATTTTTATTTGCTCATGATACTCTACGAATCGAAATCCCATCAATTGAATAGAATGAACTAACCCCCGAGGCTTTAGTAATTCATTAGGAGCTTCGTTAGTTAGAAAGGCCATTATTAGGGACCCCTGTTTGTTCGCCAATGCAACCTCAGCCTAATCTTACAACTTTTTTTCTATCGGCGTTAAGATATTATGGCGGGAATCAGCCGAAATCAACGTTAAGCAACATCAAATGTCATGTTGTCGGTGTGACTCTTGATTAGGTACCTAATATTTCTCGTATATAATGCGAAATCTGTCTCTTTGTATGCGTCTATCATTCTGAAGGAGCTAATAATCTTCAAGGAGTAAGCATTATGACGAGCGAAAACCCTTCAGGAAACCACATCCCAGTGTTTCTGAGCGCCATTGAACGACTCATCTGGACGCCACCCTGGGTTAAATGGGATCCAGAGGCGAATCACGACCTTAGCTGGGGCATAAATATTCTCTTCGGGATGGTAAGCCATAGTCGCAAGTTGTCGTCCTGACAATGATATATCTTGGCAGTATCTCGGGATCTAGCGCTGACTTTTGTTAGACTGCTTCCTTTAGTGTTGCGAACCTGTACTACAGTCATCCTATCTTAAATATTCTTGCCGATGACTTCCACATCTCAGATCAACGTTCTTCGTTGGTGCCGACTCTCACACAAGCTGGATATGCTGCTGGACTACTCCTTATCGTCCCTGTCGGGGATATCGTTCGACGGCGGCCCATGATTCTCAGCTTAATATTCATGACATGCCTAATAGTAAGCACGAGCCTTTCACGACAGGAAATTTTACTGATAGGTTCTTATAGTGGCTTGGGTGCACCTTGACGCAATCATTCTCTGCTTTCCTCGGTCTATCCTTCTTGGTCGGCCTCTTAACCGTGACCCCGCAGTTGATGTTTCCGTTGGCTGTTCAGTATGCGCCGCAGCGACATCGGGCTACGATGATATCGGTAGTCATGTCTGGTCTCGTCTTTGGCGTTTTAGTTGCGCGTCTTCTCAGCGGGATAGTCACCCAATTTACTTCATGGAGGAACGTCTACTGGGTTTCATTTGGCCTTCAGGTGCTCACCTGGATCTGCCTCTTCTTCACCATGCCGGATTACCCTGTATTGAGCCCTGGAACGTCTTATCCTAGAATTCTCCTGAAAATCGTCAAGCTCCCTTTCCGCAAACCCGAACTTACCCAGAATGCTCTCATAGCCTTCCTCACGATGGGTATGTTCACATCTTTCTGGACAACGTTGACTTTTCAATTGGCCGATACATTTCATCTCTCAACATTGGCAATTGGTCTCTTCGCACTTATCGGTATCTCACCGGTATTTCTTAACCCGATCGTCTCTCGCTTGCTTATATCACGTCTTCATCCACATGGCTCGCTTATTATCGCACATCTCATGACTATTGCCGCGATTTGTGTCGGCACGTGGGTTGGGACCTTTTCGCTTGCGGGCCCTGTTATCTGGGCGTTCTTCGGGGACCTTGGAATGAATATAATCATCGTTGCGAATCGTGTGGCTATAGCACACGTGGATCCCCAAGCGCAGAACGCCGTGAATTCTGTCTACATGGTCCACACATTCTGCGGCCAACTCTTTGGTACTGCCGTTGGAAATGCTCTATATGCGCAAGGAGGTTGGACGTGGACAGGCGCCTTTAACATTGCACAGATGATAGCTGGATTGTTCGTTCTTGCTTTAAGAGGGCCACATGAGAAGAGCTGGATAGGGTGGCGAGGCGGATGGGGTTTGAGGAAGCCTAAGGCAGAAGAAACTTCTCCAACTCCTGCAGCACGGACTGATATCGAGGCGGTCCATGAAGACACCAGCGCTGAGGTGCCCACAGATGTACCTACAGAAGACGAAGGTACCAAAGAGAAGATAGAATATCGGGATTAAAGGAAATAGGGGGCTTGAGGTCTTCATGGTAACTTGGAATCTTACATAAGTTATAGATAAAAATCGTGAATGATAGGTATTCAGAGCTACTAACTTCACGGCTGTTTGATGCCATTTGATAAGAAGATTTCGACAGTGGACGATAACAACGAACCCGCCAAAGCGTCAATTCAATTAATGTATTGAAATGAACACTATATATATATATATACTTCTGTCAATAAACTAGATATCTCTTACTGTACGGTGTATTGTCGTTATAGAGTCCTACCTTATAAGTATGGGAAATTGTAGCGCTATTAAGCGCTATAATTACAGCGCACTTATAGCGCGTAACCCTCTGTAATCTTTTAACCAATTTGGTAATCGTGAGCCTCACGAGTGCGTTTATTACGTAATATTCTCTTTGTTGCAATAAGAGCACACACACATTCAACAGTTGACTATTCAATTTGATATTGAACAGACTGAATGCCTGATTGATAGTTGATAGATAGTAAGTAGAGATGGTATTAGAGCAAGCGCGGAACCAATGGCGCTAGGAGAAATCAAACATAAATTCATTCAGCACTCCCATCCGTCGTAGTGATCTCAATATGCCTATTTTCGTGAAGTATTCCATGTAGGGAAGTGGTAGATCCCGTCGACATCACTACGCCGGAACAGTGTTTTCTCGCAATGTAAATTCTAGATCAGAGCTTACCTTTCTATTAGGTTTCATCTAATTTCAATCCAGTCTATTAACCCCAACTTTAATTTCATAATCTCAGATTCTATTGAAGGTTACGTGAGGTCAAGCGCTCGGACATTGAGACTCCGTTGGCCTGGAATCATTCCTACGTTCGGCAGCCCACATGACGCATATATCTATGCTCTAGACACTTCTGAATCATTCAGGTTTATTACATTATTTTTGATATATGGTAGGTAATTAAATTGAACACATGTTTGGGGTTATAATTTCTGTCGCAAATGTGACGCCACTGTAAGCGAGCAACTTACCCGGCGCCTTGTAACTGTGACAATTTCAGATCCGAATTCCGCTTTTCTCTACTAATTAGGTAGGTACCTACCTACATTAAGTAAGGTAGGAATATGCTCCCCTGGGTTTATGACTAACAGTCGACGACCTTTATAACCTTCTCCGAAGAAATCAATACTCGACCTGTGCCCTACTTAACTCAGGAAGACACTGCTCAGAAATTTGCTTTCTTCCTCGAAGCTGACCTCACTTGATTCTCAAAAAGGAATTGTCTAGTGCAATCATGTCTACTCTATTCTTACATCATTCAGTGGTAGGAAGGACCATAACCAGGATCGAGATCCGAGGGCAACGGTAACAGGTATTTGCAAAATCCTCTCGAAAGAAAGCTACCTGCTACCAAATCAATACGTGTAGCGCTCTCAATTATATTCCCTCGCAAACAATACACGACGGAGACAGGATATATCACTACATCAGCGGCATTTCCATGAAATATTCAACCTAGTGATTGTTGTTCGGTTAACCTCCTAACCCCTGAACGCTGATTAAGTTCCCGAACCTGTGGTACTTTCCATGACGATCGCTCTAGGATAAGATCTCCTTCGTCAAGCCCGCTTAGAGCAATATCGGAATTCATGTTTTCTCGATTTCATTTGATGGAGCTAGCAAGTGTTCCTAGCCGCACGATTAGGGGCTGAGCTCTAGGCCCCCCTTATTCGGGCAGGCCCGCACGGTCCAGTTTCTGCCTTGGTGCCTGGTCGATTAGCATCGAAGCTGTTGTTGCATACAAATCTTTAAATTAACGACACTTCATTGCCAGGAACAACACTTTTATTTCATCGTCAAGTTGTCATTCTCGAAGAGTTGATGGGATTATCCTTGCTGAGATATCGCAACTCGAGTCCCTCCCCTTGAGGACCTACGATATACTGCACATGAAAGTATTTATTTCCGTGCATCTTTCGGCGTTAACCTCTTAGTCAATCAAGTGTTTATAAAGACTTACCAAAGGCAGCGTGGCAAAGGCCGCAGCTAGCAGCGATGGAAGTCCTAGCTGCACTTCTGATATATGCAAGAAACACTGGTCATACTCATCCGTCTCGCGCGTTATCGAGCTCTTCAAGGTGGTATGACAGGGGACTAGGCTGGCTGATTATTGTCCATGCAGCACGTACAACATATATTGCAATTTGTACGATCGCATGATGACCTTTCTCTGCGAATGGTTATGAGGCGCACCCTTCCTGTTCGGGATAGAGGCAGTCCACGAGCAACGCGAATATATTAGAAGTCTGAATCGTTGAGCTTATCTTTGGCACGACTTCAATCCAAGTCGTCTCGTCGCAAAAGACAGGAGACTGAAGCGCCAGCTCTGACCTTTGGAATGTTCATAAAAGGTAGTTCTGCAGAGCCACATCATCTGCCCGAAGATGCAGTCGCTAGTGTTATAACCCTCGTGAATATTATGTGAAAACACGGTTGTCATAACTCCTGTTTAGCTTGACATCCCTTTCCATCACGGCTTATTGTCTCGAACCTGGGTTCGTCGCTTGGCTTTCGGTTGGCAATATCTAATCGAGATCTAGGCACATTCGATCTGTCCTTTTTCCATTAGCTTATATTCAGATTCTTGCAGCTCAGCTTACCCTTGGAAAGAGAAGCCATTGATCGAATATGGAGGTAGATTGAGGTCGGCGATGTCTGAAGTCGACGGCCTTGGAAGAGACAAGGTACGAAAGTGGAGGGAACGCTATATTCGACTTACGCGTCAAGTATTTTTATATTTGTCAACAGACCTGATCAGGAACGCCAAGCCAATGTTGGCATAGGGATAAACTGAAACACACCCTGATACAAGTCGTAGATACAGGAAATAATAGCAAGAACTGGAATCAGGACAAGCGACGTAGGAGGTCATAATTAAAGGTTAACTACATGTACTCCTTATTCTTATATGGAATTGATCATGCATCTAACCACCTTACCGGTGGAGCAAACTCAGCGCATAAGGTACCTTTGACATATATTTGTCGGGAAGGACCTTGGCGGAGGTACTTGCACTTACCCTTTCTAAGTTACGAAGACGAGAGAAAGGAACACGTAACTTAAGAGATCTTTGGGCTCCATAAAGTTAAATGCTGTCGGGAAGTCGCTACCCTTACGTTGTCAGTTTCCTACTCCCAGGCGGAGATGCTTTAAAGCTACATGTATCTTTGAGGTGAAAGCGACGTGAGCGCTGAATTCAACAGAGGTTTTCTACACTCCTTTATGATATTCCAATGATACCCACGCGTACTCGAGCCTGTCGGAGCGGTATTCCACCGTCTCATTCTACCCACGACCCCCTCTCTATGCCCTAACCCGTTTTCATCTTAAGTCGAAATATAACGCCATTAACTGATGCTTAACAAGGGTTGGACAAACCTTCTCGTCGGAAATATGACTTACACTGAATATGGGGGCTTGACTGTATTCGAGCGCGTGCCTCTCCCGCTACTTCGCAATACTGTTCTAGTAGCAATTCGGAACTCATTAGTATATTATCCTAGCCCATCTCATAACCAATTGAGATGCTATACTAATCACTGTCACGGGTAGCTGGGAGCTGGGTGCCTTGGTTAAGGTAGACAGACCCCCCCTTTAGCTCGAAGCAATGATAGTCCGCGTAAGGAGAATTTGACATTGAATCGGAGATAGGATGTCCTATACACACAATAGCAAGCCTGCGGACCCCAGTTTGGTTCTCGTTGTATGTTCCTCTGCCACACTGACAGAGTAACTTATGGCTAATATCACATTTTCTCATCTCTAAAACATACCTTAAATTCCAAAATCTTATTCAGCTCACAATTGGAATCCCCACAGATATCTTACACTGCACCTAATCTACCATACAACCAAAAATATCTGGGTAGATTCATAGTCTCAGATTGGTTGTTTATAATCCTTTACCTGAACGACGAATCCTTGCCGACAAATCACATCGCATCGTCAGCACTTCTTGACTTATCTTACAGTGTTTATTGGTAGCTCAGGTCCAAATTCGAGCAAAGAGTAATTCGTTTTCAACCAGCCTTGGACGCGCAATCTGTATTCAACATGGGTGGTACAAAAGAATATTTCGATCTCATTCTCATTAAAGACCTCGATCCATGGCCAACCGAATCTCAAAGAACAAGACTCCCGCCTCCACCGACTACACCACCAAATAAAACCGTTGTCGCATCGCCGTCATCAGCCACAACAGGAAATGTATATTATGCTGTACCGCGTCCACCACTCGCAACACTAAATACAGCCGCTACCTTCCTGTCTGCGGTGGCCACAACGGGAAATGAGACGACTGCTGTACCCGTTCTATCGGCTACAACATCAAACATATCCCCTATTACACTGCCTCCATTAGTCGTAGCACAAAATGCGACCAATGCTAACTCGCCAATTTCACTTCCTATGTCCCAGCGACCACCACCCCTTATAAGCTCCCCCTATGCTTCCTTTGATATATTGCCTCGAGAGGCCCCGAGACTAGCCCATACATCCCCCAATTCTTCCGACGCGAGCGGTTCTGTCGTACCAACATCATCAAATGGCTCCGAGTCTACTGGTCTATCAAAGAAGACAACTTATGAGAAGAACAGAGGACAGCAGCTACGGGACAAGAAAATTGGAGGAAGAGCAATAGTCCCTTGCAACCATTGCGTTAACAAACCTCACCGCTGCTGCGTAGCTATCGACCCTCAGAGTTTCGACTCGTTCAAGTGCGCCTATTGCATCTCAAACAAGGTCTCTTGCAGCTTCAATTTCGAGAATCCGGGATTGGAATATCCTCCAGAGATGATGAATCAGATATACGAGAAGGAACAGATGAAGAGGGCAGGCCGGGCGAAGGCCAAGGAGACCAACGACAAGAAGAAGGGGAAAGCCAAGGCCACTCAATGGACAACAATCAACGATCAACGCCATTGACTTTGGCTATAGCTGGTACACCCCACAGGCTGGTACACTAACCAACCCACCTCAAGCAAGCTCATTTGCTTCACTAAGCCGACATAGTTGCGAACCATCATCTCTTGTTATCGGGAGCACGTCGTGCAAACTCGCTTTCATTCCCCATTTTGTTTTTGGATAAAAAAGACCTGCATGTATGTTATTACAACGATAGCTTAGGTAGTTATCTCTGAGCCCTAGTGCTCCCTGGGTATATATAAAGCCCTCTACGAATATATTATTATCATTATCCAATCTTCTGAATTAGCAACCTGTTGGTGGGATCACTAATTAACCATATTATCATACTTTTCGGTGATCTCTCTTTCCTAGCTGTGAGCCTTTAAGTATGAGTTTTAGATCGTATGCACCTTCTGGTCTTGAAATCTACCTGGTCTTGCTATAAACAACTCGCCTCTTAGAAACTCAATTCGTACGGAGTGCATAACAATCACTAAGTTATCCTGTCCCATTTACTTTGGTAATAATTATATGCCATACTGCAACGAAAGCTTGGACCAGTTGACAAGAGTTTAAAGGAAAAGTTAAGTTTAAATAAATATATAATAGATTTATTAAAAAGTGAGTCACCAAGTCTGTGCTTGTTAAGCTTAAACCCTTACGTTACCCCTATTCTAAACTTGAACGATATTGAGCCACAGCCCCTATTCCACTAGCCACTATAAGCCACATTTATTACAGTCTAAATACCGTCTGCAACACTGTATAATCGTTCGACGGGGACCTCATCGCTGATAGAGATACATGTGCGACCTGAATGGACCAAACATCCTCTTATCTACGACTCCTCTAGCCTTGCTTAAAACTGAGCGATTATATTCTGATGCGAAGTCAGATTCAATAATTGAGTAGGTATTGTAAGTTAGGGGTTCTAGGAGCTTTCAGTATTGCTATAGGAAATCACGTACTTGAGCTGTCACGATCTGTTGGTTTAAGCACATTCGTTTTACAGAGTGTACTCGGCATGGACATTGTGTCCTCTATGCATATTCAATTCTCTTCAATATTGTGAAGAACCAACAATTTCCTGTCTTGAAAATGGACAAACGCGCCGCAATTCCAGTTACTCTACCCAGAGCCAACCCCATCCAGAGCTACTGGCAACTGGAACCCGATGAGATCGCCGATTTGCGCTCGACCAGCTCGCTGCCAGATAAGGCAGACACCGTCATAATTGGGAGTGGAATCACGGGCGCTGCTATAGCTTTCAATCTCCTAAGTAATGGCGCTCAGGACATCGTTATGCTAGAAGCGCGACAAGCCTGTTCGGGCGCTACCGGACGCAATGGTACTCACCCCCTGTTCATGGTAAACCCCCGCTGTGGCTTACCACCCATTTCATAGGCGGTCATACCAAGGCAGCGTCATATCGCACGTTCTTGGATCACGAGAAAGAATACGGCACGGAAACGGCTGTGAAGATTGCTCGCCTCGAGCTATCTAATATTCGCGCCGTCCACGCGTTCGCACGGGAACATGGAATTGAGTGCGATAGCAACCCCTGCGATACGGTGGATGTGGTCTATGATGCGGCGCAGTGGGAGATAGATCAGCGCGCTGTCAAGACGATGCGGGATGCGATGCCTGGCGATGATGCGTCTGTGTATACGCTGCACAGCGCCGAAGATGTGCGGAACAAATTCTTCTGCGGCCGCGGGGGAGATGAGACCGTGTGTGGTGGCGTGTCGTACGAGGCGGGTAGCTTGAGCGCGTATCAATTTGCTATTGGAGTGGTGAAGCTGTGCTTAGCGAAGGGACTCAACCTGCAGACGAACACCCCTGCAGTAAATCTGGAGAAACTTGAGGGTGGTGGCTGGAAGGTTGAGACGTCTCGGGGCTTAATACAAGCGCGAAGAGTTATTATGGCTACGAATGGGTATACTGCGAGTATCTGGAAGAAATTCCAAGGAGTGATCGTTCCGCTCCGTGGACATGTTACTGCACAGCGGCCTGGCTTGAACATGCCGAAGGACGGCCTGCCTGCGACGTATAGCTTCATCTACGAGGCCGGCTACGATTACATGATCCCGCGACCGAAAGGTTCAAAATTCGAAGGAGATATTGTGATCGGCGGGGCTCTTGTTAGAGCTCCTGAGGAGGGCCTCGAGGAGTACGGCACGACGGATGACACTACTTTTAACGATGTTATCCTTCAGGCTCTCACCAATAGCCTGCCTCAGTACTTCGGAGATAATTGGGGCAAAGACCATCCCGACGGGCGCGTCCGCAAGGCGTGGACTGGTATCATGGGGTTTAGCCCAGACGGTTTCCCGTTTGTTGGAGAAATGCCAGGCGATAAGGATCTCTGGGTGTCGTCTAGTTTTCAGGGACACGGTATGGTGCTGTGTTGGATGTGTGCTCGCGCACTTACGGCTATGATGGAAGGTGGTGACGATAAGGAACTTAGCTCCTGGTTTCCTGATCAATTTAGGCTTACTGAGGAAAGGTTACGCTTGACCTTCCACGGCCGCCTGTCCTGAGAATCGAAGTACACAGGCTGTGGGCCTGTACCGATTAGGATCAAGCTGGTCCTATTACATGGAACGCCCACTTGGCGGAGACAACGAAATATTAAGTTTAATACACATACCAGCCTCCTGCCCACGCTTCGTATGAGACATTAACATTATCGGGAAATGATATCGAGAGATAATTACTGATTTATAGAGATTTTGCGACGAAGTTTCTTGCGTGCCTGGGCCGATTCTCCTATATGACGGACAATTAAATATGTCATTTGGGATAGATACCTATCAGATGAAATTGCCGTGTTCTACCCACGACTTCATCACATTGCTAGCATTCTGTTTACGGCTACAGCTTTCATTCTAGGTGTGGTTGCTGTAAGGTCTTGCGTGCTGATCATGACTACGTAGAACTTTCCAGTACTCTTGGCTTTTCAGCGGATAAACGATTCGGGCTTATCGTGCTTGAGCGAGAACGCGAACACGACGGTTGTATAAATCGGGATGTTCTATGATGTTCCCAAGTCTAGAGGAGACGAGGATTGGGTAGGTAGTTAACTCCGTGATATCGGTTAACATTGGTTTATGTACCGATGTCTCAGGGTTATAGAGCTCGCCAATTACTCATGCATAAAGTTTTCCTTAGGGTTAACTCGTCCACGCTGTTGACTGATAGCAAAAGCGAGGCATATATCGTGAATATAATCAGCGCAACCGGGCAGGCGAGTAAGAATCGCAGTTAAAGGTCTATTGCCGATTGGCTCGTCTTATATCAGGTTCTGGGTAGTCTAGCTTCATCCAACCAGCTGCTAGGACTTCATTATATCTTATCTCGACGGTATGAAGGTGCTATTCCGCACGCATATTTCCATGCGTACTGCTACTACGCCGCAGTGTTACAGTTACATATTCGGTCGCACTTTCGGTGTCTACCGTTGTCCGATCGGCCCCGAATCCCGGATTCGGGGATGATAGTTTGCTCGGTCGTCACCGATCGTCTGATCGTCAATGTGGGCGACATTCCATATTCGATTAAATAAGCTAGCCTTCTGACGGGAAGATTTGACTGCCGACTTATAAATGCCTAATCTGGAAATAAAGGTGTGACTAATAGGCACATTGCATGTGTCCACGCGACGACCCATGTGTCGTCAGCAGGTCTACTCCATGTTTGTTCCCTGTAGAGGCAACTCGTAGCACATTATCTATGTGCAAGGTAAAAAAGTAAGTCATATTGTATACCAAGACCTACTCCTTACCTACCTACCTACATAGGATATAGTATTATAACCCCCTTCACTTCGTATGCACTCTGGTGTGAGAGCCTTTCGGAGCAGTCACCCCCTGAAGTAAATTTTTCATGATAATAACCTTATTTATGTTACTTCAGGAGTAATAATAATGCCATGTGGAATGATGCATCTGCAAGCGAAAGGCGCTCTTACTGTTTGAAGGATTAATAGCATGTCATTTCACACGTGTAGTTCTGGTCACAGCAGTAGCTGGTTGGATACGAAGGGTTACATCCGCTTCTGAATAGCAGCGAGAAAATCCGACGCGTAGTTCAGCCTTAGATCTGATCTAATTGACTGGACTCCACCCCATTACCACATAATGTTCACCGACCTACTACTCATTGCGGAGGATCGGACGCGGAGGATCGGACCAATGCAACTGTATATAGCCAAAACACATCCGAGTCTCCTTCGCCTCGGAGATATCTTCATACCCTTTTGGTTAAAACGTTGCGAGATGGGTCTGTGATCCTCTAGCTGCTGGGGAGGGGACTGGGGTCTATAGTGGTTCAAATATGGACCTGCAACTAGCCATACGAGCAATCAATCGATGCACCCTGCTTACGATTCGCAGCTCGCCCCTCGGGGCCCGTACGACGAAAACGAGGCCGAGACCTCTTGGTAGGATGAGCTGAACATTTGCGAAACCGTCCATGGCGTCCATGCGTGCATATGCGGGCCTACGTTTCGAGATTTATAAGACTCGTGGTGCGAGCTAGAAGCGGCGCCTTGTCCAGATCTCTAGTCTTACCTTTCTAAACTGCTCCTTAATCCCTGCTTCTATCATACCACTACGACTTAGGTTAGAAGGATCTCTAAGTGCCGAGCCAAGAACATACTACGAACCCAACTGCCGACACTACGACCAAAATGCCCCTAAAGGTCCTCATTATCGGTGCGGGTGTCTGCGGGCCGGCGTTCGCAACCATGTTGCGGCGTTCCGACCCGGAGCACAACATCACGGTATTGGAGCGCCACCCGGGGATCCGGCACAACGGATTACAAATCGACCTCCGAGCATGGGGCGTACCCATCATGAAGCGACTCGGCCTGCTGGACATAGCGAGCAAGAGATGCGTGCACGAGAACGGCATCGCCGTTGTGGACTCCAAGGGCAGAAAGCACGCCGAGTTCGGCGTCAACAAGTCGCACACCGGCCAGCAGTCCTTCACCAGCGAGTTCGAGATCATGCGCGGCGACCTGGTCGAGGTGCTCTACGAGGCCAGCCTCAAGGACCCGAAGACGGGCGTGAGCGGCGAGGCGGAAAATGAAGACGCGCCCGGTATTAGGTATAAGTTTAGCACGTGGCCGACGGCGCTGACCCAGGACGAGAAGGGAGTGGACGTGACGCTGTCGGACGGCACTACCAAGCGGTACGACCTGGTCATCGGCGCGGACGGCCAGTGGTCGCGCACGCGCCGCTTGATTTTCGGCGAGGAGGAGGGGCTCAAGATGTTCAAGAGGCTGAACGTGTACGCGGCGTATTACACCGTCCCGCGCGAACCCGAGGACGACGATATAGCGCGCTTCTACCACGTGGGGGGTGGGCGCGGCATCGCGACGCGATCGGGCGATCGCCCCGAAACCCAGGTGTACCTCATGGCGCGGACAAACTCAGAGGAGGTGCAAAGGGCCGTCGAGAGGCAGCCAGTAGAGACGCAGAAGGCGGTCTTCGAGAAGCTGTATGAGGGCGCCGGGTGGCAATGGGAGCGGTTCAGGAAGGGTCTGCGCGAGTCGACCGATTTCTACGCTGACTCGCTCGGCCAGGTCAAGGCGCCGCATATAGTTAAGGGCCGCGTAGCGCTGCTGGGCGACGCGGCGTCCTGCGCATCTCCCGTCACGGGCATGGGGACAACGGTGTCGCTGATCGGGTCATGGGTGCTAGCGGGCGAGCTGGCGCGGCACAAGGGCGATGTGCCTACCGCGCTCGAGGCGTATGACGCCAATGTGCGGCCGTACATCGACGAGGCGCAGAAGCTTATGCTCGGCGTACCTTGGGTTATGACGATTGATTCGAGCTGGGGTGTCTTCCTCATCCGCCTGCTACTTTCCTTCTTCTCATTCATTAGGCTTGACAAGATACTCTTTGCCATCTTGCCTGAGGATAAGGGAGGTATAAAGATCCCTGAGTATCCCGAGACAAATATGTAGGTTAGCTTGTAATTGAAGTAAATGGGCGCGAGGGAAGAGAGAATGGAATGATCGGACGATTTAGCTGTAAGACTTGTCCAAGAGCGACTTGGAACCCTCTAGGTTGGATTAATCGGGTCTAACAGCACCGTGGTGGTGCTCTATCAATCTATACCATGTACCTCAGGTATGCCTACCTACATGTAATTTTATTAAAAAAAAATCCAACTCTTCGCGGTGAAATCTTATATTACCGTCAAATAAACATTCTATACCACGTTATTTAGATGGTATTATATGTCTCTTGATATTGTGACTCGGTTTAGTTACTGTTGTGATATGTTCGATGTACGTGGATTGCCGTGAATCATAATCAATGTGAGTTAAGATCCGTAACCTCGGATTTCAGTCGCATCTCGTCACTATTAATTACACATTCTTATTAAGAAACATACGGTGCACTGGAAATTGGAATTTTAGACTCGAAATTTCTCACCATTATCTCATTTCAGCAAGTGGCTGTTGGGGCTCACACCATCAGGCCTCTTCCAGTGTACTTGGACGCCACCCCAGCTCTCTTCGCTATAGCCTTCCTGCACTTTCTTACACATCTTGAGGCCCCATTCGGTTACACCGACCATTAAGCAACTCTCAAACATGAAGGCGCAACTGCCCTTTCCAACCAACAAAGGTTTAAGCTCAGCATTGCTAGCACCCTCGAAGCTCTTCGCGTCCGGTCCGTGTCCACTCATAACATTATGCAAGCTGGCACCACCAGGCATGAAACCACCTTGTCCGCCTTTCTTCGCATCGTACTCGCCCGCGATGAGACCCATGAACTCTGACATGGTGTTACGATGGTACCATGGTGGTCTGAACGTGTTCTCGGCCACCAGCCACCGTGGCGGGAAGATAACGAAGTCGGCCACAGCAGTACCGGGGTGGTCTGACGGAGCCGAGAGTACTGTGAAGATAGATGGATCTGGATGGTCATACGAGATACTCCCGATGGTGTTGAAGCGGCCTAAATCATACTTGTATGGGTAGTAGTTACCATGCCAGGCTACGACGTCAAACGGCGTATGAGCTTGCTTGGTCTGGAATAGTGAGTTGTTAAACTTGGCCGTGATAGTATACGAATTAGGACCCTCAGAAGCAGTGGCACCGAAGTCCTCGTGGAAGCTAGCGACAGGCGCCTGGAAGTCGCGCGCGTTGGCAAGGCAATTAGATCCAATTGGGCCTAATTCCGGGAGGGAGAAGTGACCCTGGTAGAGTTCCAGCGCATATCCCCGGACTGGTCCGGAGGGTAGATGGACCTGATACTTGATCCCTCGTGGGATAACACATATCTCCATGGGTCGGACTAGAAGCCAACCCAGCTCGGTTCTAATGTCTAGTACACCATCCTGAGCTACGATCAAGAGATCACCATCGGCTGAGTAGAAAGCGGAATGCTCGTCCATGGATTTGCCTGCGGCGTATATGTACATGCCGATACCTTGCTTCAGCGTTGGATCGCCAGCTCCGGCGACTAAACGCAGACCCGACACGAAGTCGGTCTGGTCATCGTGGTCGAATGGGTCCCATCGTAGTTGATTTGGTATGTATTCAAGTTTGGCAGGATCCGTCGGCTTGTCGGATTTGAACGGACCGTTGGCCGCGGGAGCAAAAGGGGGATGCGCACACGATGGGAGTATGCGGTAGAGCCATGACTGCTTGTTCTCGTGTCTCGGGGCTGTGAAGGCAGTGCCGGATAGCTTCTCGGCATATAAACCGTAGGGAGGCTTCTGGGGAGAGTTCTGGCCGATCGGTAGCGCACCTGGAATTGCTTCGGTCCTACATGATACTACTGTAAATCGACTATGGCTCATTCATGAAAGACACAAGACACTGTCAACTCACTCTAAGTAAGATCCAAAGCCATTCTGGTATTTGTATTTCTCGCCGAACTCGAATGTTGTGACAGGCATTGTTAGCTGTTGAAGCAATTCTACCAAAATATTCAAGGTGGGTTGAAATTGTAGACTCCCTGAAGATTGTAAACAGATGGACTAAACATTGAATCTAGCAGCATTGTTCTCTATGAAAAACAGCTCGGGAGTGTTGAAGGTTCAAATACACGGTCAACGGCAACAAACCCGGCTACTGCAGGTAAAGAGGGCGGAATGGTTGGAAAGTTCACAAAAGAATTCCGAAGCGGGCGTGCGGTTACTGGGGAAATGCGGAGATCGGAGTGGATAGAGTTCCGATACTACCCAGTGATAGCCGATTCGTTGAGCAATGTTACTAAGCAACATTACTCATCCAACAGCTCT
This sequence comes from Hypoxylon sp. CO27-5, assembly GCA_002120305.1. NCBI lineage: Eukaryota > Fungi > Ascomycota > Sordariomycetes > Xylariales > Hypoxylaceae > Hypoxylon > Hypoxylon sp. CO27-5. The sequence continues at coordinate 52,701 of KZ112532.1, read as the reverse complement.
TAGTCATCACATCCATCGCTCACCTACCTCCATCAACGAAAAGAGACAACGATAATAAGAACTGGCCTAGACTCAATTAATTAATTAATTAATTAATTAGCAAAAATATTTGTGGATGTGAACTACTAACACCTGCTGTGATAACTACAGCCTCCATTGCAACCCAAGTAACACGCGTCAACTTCGAAAGAGCACAACTGTTCAAAGATTCAAAGTCCTCTAGCCGCCAACACCGCTCGCAACTTTTCAGAGAAGCTTTGGACATGTTCTTCTCCAATCATGGTGTAATGCGCACCCCCTACCTCGTGGAAGCGAGGCTCACTCCGGCAGAAGTCACTCCATTTACTTAACTGCTTGCTCACCCACTCCTCGCGCGATGGTGCAGCTACTTTTAAGGGTTCCGCGTGGAATACATCGATGACCCCTACGTTCCCGGACGGGTCATAATCTATCGCCATGCTCTGCAGGCCATACGCAACGTCGGCCCACCGAGCCAGTTCTTGTGGTCCTAAACCCAGGTCACGTAACCGCACACCATCTGCGAGCTCGAGCACCCTTGCTAAAGCTTCGCTGCGGGACGCTCGACGGTAGGGCGAATCTTTCTCCGCCACTTCGTTCTCTGTGAATTCTTCAGTGATAAGCCCTAGAAACTGGCCCAGATGTAAAAGGCACATGTTCCAGCCGAGCTGCCTCATGCGTGTCTTGATGTGCGGGGGGAGGTTGAAACTGCCTAGGAAGCGCACTTCTTCTCCGGCCGCCTCGATCTTCTTAGCCATTTCGAAGGCTAACATGGTGCCGTAACTATAACCTGCTAGGGCGTACGGTCCACGTGGCTGGCCGTTTCTAACAGCTCTCACGTATGTATCTACAGCGTCGGCGATGTTAGAGAAGTTGACCTGTCCAGGCTCAAAACCCCGCGCTCGAAGGGCGTATATAGGTCGGTCATCGATTGCCATGTGTTGTGCCAGTCCTACAAATACCAATACTTCGCCAACTCCTGGATGGACAAGCCATAGTGGCGTCTTCGAGCCAGTAGCGCGTAACGTGACGACTGGATCGTACTCGGTTTCCGTCACCGTTTGGGGATCTGCACCAGATGTGCCATTCGTAACACTAGGCGAAGGGTTCAGTTTATTCAGGGCAGCCGCTAGTAATCGAATGGTATAGTGTTTTATAAGCACTATGGCAGGCACTGTGGTCCCTAGTCTGGTGTCAATTCGGTTCTTTAGCCGGATTATGTCCATGGATGTGAATCCTAGCTCGAAAATAGGCATGTCGATGCCAATTGTTCCAGGGTCAATACCCTTGGTTTCTGCGTAATCTGCCCGGAGAAAGACTTCAGCATCACTCAATCCCGATTCCGCGGCGATCTCTTGCCGACATTGTCTGAATTGGTAAACAGTCTGGCGGTGATGCTCGGCATCTTTATCGAAAACTCCCGTTTCGAATAATGTCCTCATCTTTGCTCCTGAAATTTTGCCCAGTGCGCTAATAGGCAACTTTGGCAGTGACTGCGCCCCCACTGGGAATACGAAAGGTCGACAAGCCGTACTAACCATCATACACGCCTGGACGGCCAAGCTATCAACCTCAGCAATATCGTCAGGTTTTAGCGGCCATTCCTTAGGTACGTATGCGACCGTGATCTGCTCAGTATCGGCCCCTGGTGCCCGCGACGGGAAGCAAATGACACGGGTTGCACAAGTATTCCTCAGCATCGTTTCGAGCGACGCTTGCACGTCAGCCGTTACGATTTTGACCCCATTAATATTAATAACGTCCTTAAGGCGACCAGTTAGGCTTAAATTTCCTTCCATGTCGATACTCGCCTGGTCGCCGGTGCGGAACCAGCCGTTGACCGTAAAGGCCTCGGCTGTTGCAGACGGATTGCGGTAGTAACCATCAAAAACGACAGCGCCGCGTAACTCAAGGTATCCCGGGGAGCTAGGGGCTGCCGGTTTACCCGTCTCGGTGTCTGTGACACGCATCTCAATACCTCGCATGCACTGTCCTAGAGATGCTACGGTTCGACCCTTAGCGACGTCATAATCAGGACAGTTGAGGTTGAAAATAGCCCCTGCGCAGGTCTCAGTCATACCAAAGCCTGGCGTAATCACATTACGCATAGAGCCATGTCGCATAAGCAAGTCCGAGGCTGCAACGCATGTTTGGACATCATTGGCTTCTCCGCCGGACGCAAGTACAGTCAAGTTAGATAAATCCCATCGGTCAGGCTGAGTAGTATCACTACCAGTCATCGCGACTAGTTTTGCGAGGAAGAAATTAGGTGCAAAAGAACGGGCAATATGGTGTCGACTCAGTAGATCAAGAAAAAGTTGTGGCGATGCGACAATATCAGCAGCATGGACGTGTACCTGGCTGACACCTAGCCACAAGGCTTGGATATGTATCTCAACCAGACTTGCGACGTGATCGAGTCCGATCCAGTTGAGGAATGGGCCATCTAGATTCAACGGACGTACTGACGCCTTTCCGGACACGGCCGCAAAGATTTGTCTGTGTGTGAGGCGTACAGCCTTCGCGTTTCCAGTACTACCCGATGTTAACATCAAGATTGCTGGTGGCTCACCACTCCCATTAAGCCCGTGAGCCACATCGTTGCTCCCGCCACTTTGTGATATGGAGAGATTTGCATGAAAGTCTGACTTCTTTGTCTGGGTACGAAGTAGGGATTCGACCGTGTGGAGTTCCAAAGTGTGGCTACTACTCTTGAAGAGGTGCAGGGAAGTAGCCTTGGTAATGCAGATTGGCGACTCAAGTAATTGCGATAGCCCCCTAAGGTGCTTCTCTCTATGGTCGTCAACGTTGCTGAGAGGTGACGAGAGCACCGGGATGGCACGCGCGAGGAGGATAGCCCAGAACCACAGAATGGTCTCCCAGTGGTCATCCAGATGGAGTAGAACAGGGCTTCCCTCGTGAAATCTTTCTAGGGACGTAAGTCTAAGGCTGTATTTCCTAGCTTCGCCGTACAGCGTGCTATACGAGACACATTTTGGGCCTGACGGGATACTCCCAAGAGTGTAGAATAGCATATCTACCGTGGGACTGGACTCCGCCCTCGCCTTGAGCATATCCTGAAGGCAGTCCCATGACTGCTCACTCATTACCCTTATCCTCAAACGATTAGCTTCTTCTGTGGAGTAGTGCATGACTTCTCTCTGTTGAAAGAGAAGTGAAGAGTATGACTGATAGGGGTTGTATCTGCACTTGGGAAAATTGTAGATGAGGCTTATCGTTAGCACTACGCCTAAGCCGCTGGAAGAGAAGTTGATGAGCAATCTTTATTTCATAGTATCTTCTCGCTCTCTCTTGATACGTCATACGATAAGCACATCTTGGCCCGAGAAAGCCACGGGCCGGAGTTGATCAACGATTCGGCTTATGGAGGACTCGACTTCGCCCGTCATTACGTAGATCCAGGTGATAACGAAGAAGCCCACCGCTTCTGTTGGTGATGCTCTCTTGGAAAGTATAGATTAGGTACGTCATCTAAATTCAAACATTGTCCGAAGAACCAAAGGATCAAGTTATGCACCAAGGTCTTGTGTGCCTTGTGCAACCAACTCCAACAGTAAGATTTGATGAATGCGGTCGTGCTGCTGGAGGTATCACGAAGGAATACCTCATGTAAATGCGCTATTTCTTCTTACTCAGATGTACTTATGCAGTGTATCGTGGATCAACATATCAGTGGCTGTCTCAGGGGTCGAGAGAGAGGACACCTAGGTGTAGGTGCCTACCCCATGGTGTGCAGCGAAGACTCGATTAGAGCCATATTAGACGAAGCGATTATCATAACATGTTACAGCACTCCTTATATGATGACTTAGTGAATTATGGGTAAATTTTAACTTTTAGCAATCCAATAGATATCGGTGGGCATCCAAATGCTCATACGACTATCCTGATTTGCTGATAGTACCAGTAAGTGCCATTCCTAAGTGACAGTATGGTGGGAATGCGTACGTGTGTGCACAATCATACATCGCTCGCTGCTTATGCTCACCTTTGGTACTGACTTGCCTGATAATACGACATCAAATGGAAAAGGGGGAGGGGAGGGATCCTTCCAGCTATAACCCAATGAAATATTTTGCCGCGTAATGGGGTAGACCTTCGTCTAACTTGTTACTGCAAGTGTAATATGCAACAATATCTTGTAAGAAGTGAGTGTTGTCTGCTTCGCATAATACTCAAAGAATCTGCAAGTCGCTCTAAAATGTCGCCGCTGTGCATACTGCTCGAATGTTGGTGACGCGATGGTTTGATGCTGTTGGTGATAGGATGCATTGGGCTCACGTAATGCATCCCAATTAGTTCTTCGTCTTAATCTACGTTTTCTGGGGTCATATCCGGCTTTATATCAATAAGTTACCTAGCTTTAGTAAAACGACTCCGATTGTTCTACTTGGGCCAATTCCTCCTAAGTCTTTTGCTTCTACCACGGCGCTCTGACAGTTGCTTACAGCTCATTCACATCATCGACCAGAGTCACAACATGGACACAGCAATCGCCTCTATCAAACAGCTGGCTTCAACAGCCACTGCCGATGAACGTCGGCAAATCATTGCAACTTTGCATGATGCAGCTTATTCCTTGGAAGACAGCAATGATACCATTCATAGGTTTGGCTACTTGGTGAGCAATTCAACCTATCCGGCGAGTCTCACTCTCTAATAAGTATCTAAGCATCTCCAAACCGCTGCAGTGAAAATTGGATTTGACTTGAACCTATTCAAATATCTCTCTGAGGCTGGGGGACCCCTGACCCTAGAGCAGATGGCACAGAGGACCGGCGCTGATAGGATTTTTTTGGGTATGTTAAATAGCCCGTTCACTAACTGGCCTGGGGTTTATAGCTGATAATGAAGTCCAGGTCGGTATATGAGCTATCTTGCTTCAGTTGGGACGGTGAAACAGGTGTCCAAAGACGAATATTCCGCGAACAATGTCACCAAGAATCTTACAGAGAAGGTTGCGATAGCAGGCATCTCACATTGGTAGTTTTATCCCCCTGAATGAGATCTAAAGACCTGTAGCTAACCAAATCCACAGTTTTGAGACTATTGGACCTCAGTATCAGGAGCTTCCGGCGTTCCTAAAGAGAACAGCCTATAGGAATCCGTCTGATGAGATGCATACAGTGTCCCAAGACGCTTGGAAGACGCCACTCCATCACTTTGCTTGGCTTGGAACACAGCCAGAAAAGTTGGGCTACTTCAATGATTATATGGCTTTCCGGCGCGAAGCAGATTTATCATGGCTCTCAGTATATCCTGTCATTGAAGAGACCAAAGATTGGGTCCCAGAGAAACCAGTCTATGTCAATATTGGCGGCGGGATTGGCCACCAGTGTGCCCAGTTCAAAGAGAAATACCCAAACGTACCCGGCCGGGTCATTCTTCAGGACTTGTCACACTCGATCAAGAAAGCTCTCCCAACTCCTGGAGTGGAGAACATGGTTCATAACTTTTTCGAACCGCAGCCCATCAAAGGCAAGTACAATTGCTTACCTACCTTCCATGTCAATATAATAGATGGATCTTACTGATAACGAAACCATAGGCGCCAAGTTCTATTTCTTCCGTGGTGTTATGCACAATCATCCAGACCATAAGATTCGCCAAATACTCTTGAATACCAAGGCCGCTATGACCCCTGAATCAGTAATTCTGCTAGATGAATGGGTGCTTCCTGAGAGCGGTGTCAACGCATACGCGGCCTCCATGGATTTGACTATGATGGTAGCCTTTGCGGCCATGGAACGCTCTGAATCGCATTGGCGAGAGATCTTGGCAGATGTAGGCCTGAAGATCGTTAAGATCTATAGGTATAATCCTGTCAGCTACGAGAGCGTCATGGATGTACGCTTGGCCTAGACTCCCCATCGGCCAGTTCAGTCATGGGTTCTTAAAGAACGACGCGTCTCGCGTATAGGCGAGAGTGAGATTTTAGTTTAAATTGTGGTGGCAATTATAATATTCTGCAGAATAATAGAACACATGTCGGATGAGAATGATACTGACAATGCCCTGTATTACTTTTCGCTTTCAGTCGGGGTATGCATGGAATAATATGACGTATGCACGTGTTTAGGCTTACGATACATCCTACTTTTCATTTAATAAAGCTATACCTAAATATCCTTGGCAACCTTTTAAGATGCGGCCTAACCATGGCCGATAAGTTGAAATGGTTATTCTAATAGAAAAGGGGTAAATGATTAGGTAATCAGAGGACTGTAGGTATGCGTTAGTAAGCATTCGGGTTGGCTATATTATGTAATCATCTATACCTAAGTCCGGTGTTGGTGTATCTCGTCGCACCAGAAGGATTGCATCGCGGTATGCATGCAGGACCGGTCACCTCTAAAGCTGCACTGATAATATGGTGAAATACATTTGCCTCCTAAGTCTCGGCCCGGTGAAGGTGGGTTACCAAAATCTCACTGAAAATTGCGCGTGTGATATGAAACCAACAATTCAAGAAGTACACATGATATTACATCAAGGAAAGGCTGTAGTTGGTGACACGCAATCTGAGTGTACCTTATCTTTCACTGTCCTTTCTTCCTTCGATATGAAAAGATAAGGAGTCCATCATTTGACCTGAACACCACGGTCGATTATGCTCTGCTTGGATTAACATTGATATGAACAGGCGTGAATTACCAGTCTCTTATATGGATATCGGGCACTAGGTCCTTGAAAATAAAGTAGGTATTCAACGCTTATAATTCAAGATTACCTCTTTTGATTTAGATACAATAAATCTGAATTGCGAAAAGTAGACACCTAAAACATCAATCTTGCCCTAGTCAAATTGATAGTAGAGGGACAATGAAGTATATGGCTACGTTTCTATAGGTAACTTGAATAACACTAGGGGATAGATGTAACTAGACATGAGTGTCTCAAATAGACCAGCCTCAAGAATCAGGCATCCATATGACCTCCATGATTGCCAAATTCGATTCTGGTTTAACAACCCGTTGAAGCACGAATCTTGGGTCCGCTTCGGCAAGCAAATCTTTCCACTCTTGTAGAGTTCTTTCGTGAGCATTGAAGAATGATCCCATATTAAGATCCATGGCTCTATTGCTTATCCTATTAGAAGTGTCTACATAGACTATAGGTGGAAAGTTAACGACGTACCTTAGGTCCCTTTCTTTCCATAGGGGCAAGACACCTGAATCTGGCATGCATGCATCTTGGATTAAGATTTTCGCGCCAGATTTCAATGATGGAATTTGTGCCCTGAGGATGATGACGGAATACTTATCAGACCAGTTGTGGAAGACCATGCGGAAATAATAGACGTCCGCCGCAACGGTCTGCTGCATAAAGAGCTCATGTTCCATGAATTGTACTCGCCCTTTGAGGTTATCGGGTATGAGGGACTCTGCACCCTCGACTACCTTCCCCATGTCCTGAACAAGGAACTTAATATCGCCGAAGTGCTTTGCTAATTCTAGAGCAATATGGCCTTGTGATCCACCCACATCGACGACGAGGGCCTTACCCAGCGAAGCCCAATCATAGTCCTTGACGACTTCTGAAGTCCCATATCCTGGAAGGAAAGCCATTGCTTTCATCGCACCTGCGAAGCGCAATGCCCGTGGAGGGTCATCACTGAGCACCCCGTAGATGGAATTATCGGTGTTATTTGCCAGAGCAAAAGCCTAGAGCTACTAGTTAGTGCGGCTCTGGTAAGTAGAATTGTTAAACTGAAGTGGTAACTTACAGTTTCGTTTGGCTCTTGGGATCCTGGCCATTTTTGCAGGGCATCCACCATCTAGTGAAGATATTAGCGTTAGTATCAATATGCAGCATCAATTTTCCCCTATTAATCCAAGTTGAATCTTACTCTCACCGCGGACACCCATGATTCATCCGCGCCGCAGTTTACCCAGGCGTTGACGGAAGGAATGGTGAGAAATTTGGAGGCTTTCGTATGAGCAACCATTGCAGGTTCGGGTTCCCGAAAGATGCGCATCGCCATAGCATGTCTCAGAAGGCGCCGGACAATCCGCTCCTCCAGGCCCGTCTGTCTAGAGATGTCCTTGAATGAAGCCTGTCCTCCAGCGGGGACCATATTGGCGATATTGAAGCGGCAGATTGCTTGAATGCTGACATCATTATTGGTCTGAGGCCTATTTAGCTTGAAATGTCGTCTTTCAAATTATCTGGTTGATCACTCACTGCGCTAAACTTGAAGATTAACGGCAAGGGCTCTAAAAGTAACTCATATAACTCAGCTGTAGCATCAAGCACGACATCTTGAACATGGGATGCCTCGGCTGGGAGAGAAGTTGGATTGTCTTCATCGAATGACGGAGATGGGAGTTCGTGAGCAGATAGGATTTCTTCCAATTTTGCGACTGAGTTGCTGATGGTAGCTGCCAATGTAGCTATACGTGAATTAGATTCCATATTGGAGCAGAAAATGAGTCACAGAAGGTTACTAGACTGGTGTTGAACATATCTTCACTGTATAAAGAGTTGAAGTCTAGTTTGGGATAATCTCGTTCAGAAACTCGACCATAAGAACCAATGCCAACATCAAATAGTGGTTAGTTCTTCCTCGATTGAAATCCTTCTGATCAGATGTGGGGTTCCGTGACATGCGAAGATGGGATAATCTCACTATGTTTCCGAAAGCAGTGATAATACCGCGGGTCTAATTATCTGACAGTTGGGTGAGCACTTGTATTATCCGATATCACTAGAATATCTGGCAGCAGGCATAGGATTCAAGGTGATGACCAAGACAGAGACGGAGGCAATGTTGGGGGCACGAATGCTGTAATTTACGTTATAACATAACATCAAATAATTCTCTCCAGTGTACAAAATTCAACGCGAGCTGTGTCACTCCGGTATCATATTGAAGGAACCTTATACACTTTACAGATTTCTCCACTTCTTGGATTTTCCCGCTGCACACTTACCTCTGGGTTGGTGGGCTTTTTACGTACCTACCTACCTACCTATACTGAAGGGACCTCCGTAGCATGTGCGTATCATTGAATGCGGGAGTTTTGCGACTATCATTTATTTTGATTAACTGAGAGTGATGTGGTTGCATTACCTAGGTAAGTACGTACCTAGGGAGTCGGCTGACTGCTTAGCCCGTAGAAGCCAAGTCAACAATTTTGGAAGTAGTTGGGATGGCATGCGGCGCAATACGCAGTAATCCTCAAGACCAAACCAACAGCTCAGCTTTTTTAATTAATTTTATATGCCATATGCATTGTTATGTGGGCAGTTATGGCTAACAACATTAGGTACCTACCTATTGATACGAAAGGTGTGTGGATGTAGGTAGATGTAGTTCGGGAATAGTACATTGTCCCACGTCTAAGTCCTACCTAATGCATAAACTCGCGCCAACATAATCTCGACTGATACTGTGAATTAGATATCTCCGCGTCCCCATAAATCATCATAATGGCGTTTCAAGAGTTTCACAACTTGTACATATACCTATGTGCCACATTCCGTCTGTGGGTGCTCTCCGACTCGGGTTGGACCGACATCGCCGGGCCAATACGGACCTCTATTCAGAGTCGAAATCAAGAGCAGAGCGGACGTTGGTAGAAAGAATGTATAACGACATGACAGATTAGATCTTGTGATTATTTACACCAAATCCGTGCTGCCAAGATTGCTTAAGGCCAACGTTCTATTCCAGTTACCACGATCATCAGTCTAACTACGCCATTTACGCACATATGATATTATAACATCGACTGAGACAGCTCGATTGGGAGATGTGATGAGAGCTAGTCGGAGAGAGTAGATAGGTAAATTTTCCCTACCCTCCGGGCTAACAATCTGTAATGTGTACAATATTTCTTTTCGTATGCCCACGTTGCTTGGATGGTTTGATGTTGTATAATGAGTCTAGATTGAAGAAGGCGGGTAATAGGTGGGTACTTGCCGACATTCACTGATGGTCAGTTTAGGATACATTTTAACCAATATTAAGCTTCGCTCTGGTGGTAATTAACCTTACCCTCATTCTTTCTTATCATCTTAATATTACAACATTAACCATTTCAAAAGAAGGCCTAGGAGGTTTATTAAAGATTGTATTGATAGTTGATCAGATAAAATACTTAACTACCTACTTAGAAATATACTAAAGAAAGTGACAAGGAGACGATTTACACTCCTCCTTTCAAGTTTAACTACTTACGGCTCTTTGTTAAAAATGGACAAACATAGGTAGGTACCTATGGAGTTATATAGTCATATATAGCACTTGAACAATCGTTTGTTTTTTAGCCCAGTAAATAGGATAAATATTTCCTACGGATGACTTTGCAGGCTTGTCGATTTATCCTCAATCTCGTAAATATCCCGCCCGGGGCACTCCTGAGTTCTACGAAACTGATAGGAAGCCCCTCGCTTCGTATAGCCGGTCTTCGCCATGTGAAAATACCTACCAGGAAGAACATAATAATGTAAAGGGTACCGCAGAATATACTCACCCCTACATAACCTGCTGGTGATTCTAATATAGCTCCTGCGATAGGAGGACCTATGAGAAATCCAATTCCCTGAAATCCTTCGATTAACCCAATGCGGGTTCCAAGGAGACTTGGCTCAGGTCGGATGTCTCGGAGGGACGAAGGAACCAGTGATATTAATCCCCCAACAATGGCTCCATATAGTATTACAAAAGCCATTATTCCCGCTAAACTGTTCAACGATGACCAACAGTATAGGAGAATACTTGCTGCTAAGATGCAGCATTGCCAGACTTTCAGGGACTTGAAATGTCTGGCTAACCAGCCAAATAACAAACGACCAACGAGTGATGATGCGTTCAATCCGGCAAGTAGAGAGTCTCCTACCGTCGGGGAGAGTTCTAGCCTGTCCTGGACAAAAGTGGGGATGTAGTAGAATGGAACATCCACTGCTGTGTCGAGTAGGACGCAAATGAAACCGAACAGGAGAAGTTTCCAGTCGTGTAATAACTTCAAATTGAAGGTCGGAGACTTTGGCTCATCCCCTAGATTTTGCCGTGGCCTAACGAGCAAGAAAGATGTAACCAGGAGGCAAAGGTTTAGAAGAGCAAAAATGCGGCACGCCCACCCAAACCCAATGCGATTTTGTAGTTGTTGAAATGAGAGAGGATATACAATCCCGCCGAGGCTTGACCCCGACATAGAGATTGCATCAGCAAGGGGGGCATTCTTTGTAAAGTAGGTTTGAATAACGGCTTGAGCTGGTACATATATAAGACCACTACCGAGACCTATGAGTGCGCGAGAAAGGAAAATCCATTGGTAATCATTTGCGAAACTCGTGTTAATCAGGCCAAGAAAATTGAACAAGCTGCCAGCGATCATAAGATACCTAATGTAGCCTTTGTCGTAAAGAGGGCCGCTGACAATTCCGACTATACTTAAGAGAAAGCCTTCGGTAGTACCGATCCATGAGATGTTAGAGGAGGAATATGAATCGAGAATATTGTGTGTGTAGTAGGATTGGAAGACTCCGAAAGAGTTACTAAATCCCAGTGTGCTGAAATTCATGAAGAAGGATGCCAAAACCTGGCTCCATCTCAACCATACAATATTGGAATTTGACATGACTGACTGATTTATTTTTATTTTTTACGCAAGGTGCTGAAAGAGACTATGCTTATATCGATGGATAATCCATAATAACTAGAGGCCTCATGATGATTGAAATATTATATACTTCATCAAACAACATCTATTGTCGTAAGTAAACAAAGTTGTTTCTGGATAGTAGTCTAATTCATTGATATAGATACCTGTTCTAAGTACTGAGTAAGACGTTTTAACATATGCACAGAACTCTAAGTAAAATATAGGTACCTAAGGTGTGTATTTCCTAGGAGGCTGCAAAATTCAAAGAAAGCTGTTTGGCGTTTACAAATCTGAAAGGCTTTACAACTGAAATAGCCACTAGCAAGGAAGTTCTTAACCACCGTTTCCGGTTATTCGTGTTTCGTACACCGCGAATGGCGCGATCTCTCAGGTTGCTATTCTAAATAAGGGATATTCTCTCCTGGCATGGAACCCCTGACATATTCAAAGCTAGGGATAGTTAAGGCTGAAGCAGCACATACGTGAAAGGAGGCGCACAACCATTAGAAAAACGTCAGATACTGTAGTCTATTTTTGAATTTAAAATGACCTACCTATGCAATAGACGACACTGGTAACCTATAGTACCCTTACAATAGGGGTAACCATCGGTCTTCAACTTGATCACGCCTTTATGTATTGCTCTTTATCAGTCATGAATCTGGTAGTAGCTACCTAGGTACGTTTATAAGGCTTCATCTGTGTCCAGCATATATAATAGTGGTAAATATTAGAAGGGTTTGGTTGTCGAAGAGCTAATTTGCAACTGATTAGGTATATACTTCATATCCCTAATTCGACCTAATCGGGCAATCACATTAGCTATTTTATATAATTACAATCCTCTGTGCCTGGCCTATGCTCTCTTGCAATGTATCTATGGCACGAATGTGCTGGCATATCTGCCGGAACTCCATTAAGCGTTCCCGATAGGATTGCCAGCTTGGGTTCAGCCATTTGAGAGTGGCGATCCTAGATTGAACCTTGCTGTTGAAAGCTTCGGGTCCGAGGGTAATTAGGGGATCGTTATGGTGGCCTTCCGAGACTTCAATATTGCTTCTTATAAAATGTGTATATATCCTTCCGACTTTCACACGCTCAACTGAGCTTAACTGCTCTGTCTCCGGTTCGATATCTACCCCTGGAATAGAACGATTCAAGAGATCCGATTCGAACTCTAATTGTTGCTTGAGATTCAGTGTGGATCTCTTTAATGCTGCTATTAGTGTAGATATAGAGGTAGAATGGGCCAGGAGACCAAGCCTTATGGCAATTTGCGGCTCTATGTCGTGTACATAGTCTTTGTGGCTGACCAAGGATGCCATATCAGGTCGACCGCACGCCTTCCAACTCAGACTATCCCTCTCAATAGATGCGAGACATTTTGCAATCTGATTCCAATCAGATCGCATCTGTTCCATATCGCCGATAGACTTCATGCAAACCTCGATGGCATCAATAACTTGCCATGTCGTAGAGCGAGACCAGAATCTCAGCTGCTCTGTCAACATATTGCATGCAGTTTTGATCTCGTCCTGAATAACAGCGCCGCGTATAGATGTTCTCCACCCAGAAGTGGTTTTCCATATTTCTGAGATACCCATTTCATCAGTGAGGTACCTGTTCATCGCGCTCATCTGCAGGTCCCGTAAATGTGCGCCTTTCCCTTCTATGTAAGACACAACGAACTTTCCAAGGGAGCTCTGAAGCAGGTCATCCAAGAATTGTAGAAAAGATCTATCGAATCCGTAGGACGCGCAGAGGATATTGCCATTAGAGCCCATACCAAAGATATCTATGTCGGCCACTTGACGTCCGCCTTGGAGACTTGCAATTCCGAATTTATACATATCGGCGTTCCATGGTACAGTTCGTGCAGGGCCTTGGCGGAATCCTATACGACAGTTACCGAGAAGACTGTAACAGCTGTTGGTAGGATCCCGCCGCAGGTGCAAATATGACGTACTGCCCGGAATATACACTACGACATCGAGTTCCGCGATCACAGAGTTCTCAGTCTTCACTAACCACTCGAAGTCGGTTTCAACACCTGGGAAGGTCAATATTCGCCTGAATTCGTAAGTACCGACTTCATGGAACGATTCAAAGCTCGTAACAATGTTGCTTTGTATGTTTAACGCTCCAGTGTTTGTATCAACCCCAGGCTTCTCATTGAACGGGTTTCCGTCGATGCTTCCCTCTAATTGTTTTGAGAAATACCCAATACGCAGAGATCGTTCCTGTTTTGTCGTGAATATAGTCCATGAGGTTTCGCCGCTCTGGAGCCATATGATATTATCGGACCCAGTTTTGTCTGTGGAGGGCTCCTTAGAATAATGTAATTTGAAGTGGGGATAGTCTTCGTTGCAGAATGGGTTAAATTTTACCCCTTTTCTGACCCGGTTTCCTCCGGCTTCACCATGCGGATCCGCAAGGAGTGTAAATTCATTCATGAGGTCCTCTTCATCACTAGGGATATTCGGGGGACGGTAAATGGACCAATCTGGAACCCATGTAGGCAATAACTTAGAACGGCTCTTCGGGTACGAAAGGATTTCAGTTTTACTGTGGCAGAGTATGAGATACGATGCAATGCCAATATAGACCCTCTCTGTTGATAGGCAGTAATCTGGGATTAACCCCTCGAAGATACCGTCACGCAGGAGGCCAAGCACGGCGAACACATTGTCTCTGGGATCCGAAGCCGCGCAGTTGGATGTAGCATCCAGTAGCTGTAAAAGTCCCTTCGGCTGCACCATCCCACTGCTGCCCCCTTGAACATACTGAAGGAGCCACGGCACAGTCCGGAGGTAGCGGTAAGGAATTCGTATCGTGCCAAGTGCCGCCCAGGATACGCCCTTGTCTCCGCAGTAGAGGGTGAGGCCATTCGCCATTGCAATCTCCTGTATAACCCATATTCGGAAGAAGTATCTTCTTTCAAAAAGATGTTCTAGACCAAGCCTCTCGGAATTGCCGAGTTGGTAATAGGTAGATTCGTGAAGGACTTCTAATCGAGAAAAGCGGTTTAATGCGTCTATTGCGTCATCGCTATAGTCGGCGGCAGGACCTAGATATACTATGACCTGCGAAGCTTTCGAGTAAATTTCCCGCATGATGGAAACTTGGTGTGATCGTTCGCGGGGGTTTTGTTGGTTTATGCAGATCGAGTCAATCCATACACTCATGTGGCCTTTAGAGAGGAGAAGCCTCAAGGCTAAATCGCAGTTGACGGTGATGGGAATTATATCCCAGTGGGGACCAATGAATATGGATCTCGGCTTGGTGTTATTGCCCGTTTCTCCAGCCCAAGTGTATGATAAAGCTTCAAAGGCAGGGCAGTAGATCAAGTCGACTAGGTCTAATTCGCCGTGGAGATGTCCGCTTGAGGGTAGGGCGGAAAGTCGTAGGAGCCGAATATCATATTTCTGAGCCAACGGAGGATAAAAGCTACCATCAATGTTAGGGGATATCTCGGGCGTGTCTCCTTTCATGTATGATTCGCCCGAGTTCCGTTTATCTGACTGGCGAATATTGGCCTTGATGCTTTCCGGAGTACGTTGAGAATTTTCAGTATTGTGAACTACTTCTGTTGAGTATTGAATGGATAGGGGCCATTGAAGGCCCAGAGATTGTTGGTGATCATCCTTGGGAGCTGATAAGACTGAATCGCTACTTAACTGACGATCGGGTGGCTCTGCGATTGTATCACAGCTGGAACAGAATATCACATCATCAACTATGCTTATATCTGGCTTCCGGCACGTTCGTCGATGCCAACGATACATCCTAGCAGTAATAAGCGTAGTAACCTTCAAGAAGTAAAGCTGAATAGACCGCTGGGCCGCACTGGATTCTGCAAGGTGCATGAAGATTCTGAGGAACTTCTAACGTGCGAACACGTTTGAAGAATTGAATAATTTTCATCATGTACATGAATTGAGGCTCTGACGTGAGGGATCTACACTATAACCCAAGTATAATATGAGTTATCGGCCAATGAAAACATGCATTGGAGTCTACACTGCCGCAAAGACCTGCAGCACATATCGGAAGTTGCCTAGATCGTTGTTAGCTTGGGGACCCCTCGCGAAATGTATAGCCACGGGGGGCTGTGTTATTTCCACTAGTGTGTAAGGTAGAATGAGGCATCATGATGCGAAGGCAACTCATTTCGTAGATTACATTTGATCAGAAGTAAATTCATACATATAGTTACCTAAATAATTCATGGAACGGGCCCCTCCGTACCTAGAAAAATACCCATCCTTGCTTTTTCATATTGCTTAAACAATCGGCTAACGCTCCAATATCTGTTGATTGATCATTCATAACACTGCGATAACACCAACGAAACCAGCCGCTGCAGCTGCTGCAGCGGCCACAACATAAGCAGTTTCGCGCGGCGCTGCTCCCGCTGGAGAGACGGATGAAGACACAGCAGCGGAAGTTTCGGAAGAGCTCGACGTCGCTGTCGTGGAGGATTCAGTGGGAGTGGGAGAAGCGGTGCTGTCACTGCCACTGCCACTGATGATGGTGTCGGTTTGAATAGAGAGCACTCCAGATGTGTCTGTCTGGATAGACATAACCCCTGTCGTACCTTGATCCGACACAGATGTTAAGGACTGAACAGGCCCACCGGGATTCGATGACTGGGCAGATGCCAGACTGCTAGTTGCGAGAATGAGGGCGAGGGCGTGTTTTGCGTACATGGTTACTCGGTTATCGTGTGTGCTATTTTAGGTAGTAAGATTTTGTGTTGGAAGTATGGCTGGACTTCAATTGAGATTGTTGAAAGCTGTCACATCTGAAGATAGCTTCAAATAGTCTCCTGATTGAGAGACTCTGGAGGGGCGATTGTGGGGAAGATATAATCCAATGCCGACCAGGCAGCCAGCTAAGTCTTTGTTGTCGCACTACCTAAAACATGACGTCGCCGTAGCTAGGGCCCCCCTAGTTTCTCCACGATTCGCGATTGTAGTGGCACACGATATCATAGGATGGAGGTTTACGGGGTAACACAAATGATTCGTCAGCTATTGAGCTTTGGCAGCTGAGTGGCCGCCTCGGGCCGTACTGAGGTAGCATCGATTTAAGGAACTGCCATCAATAGCTTAAGTTATGTCTATCACCCCTTGAAGTATTAATATCGCACAACATTTGACGTAAGAGCGGTAGAACACGGACAATTAAACTAACATTAATATGGAAGCTGTTAACCTGAAACTTGAGCTTAACCCCAAGATCTTCGATATCAGGTGACCAGCATCGCCGATCTCCAGTACCGTACAGCGGGATTATGCGCTAGAGATTGCCACGAATTAAGCTACTACAGGGGGTTACTTATGCCGCTGTGCCGTTGGAAGAAAACGAAACGCCATTGGATAAGATTCTCCCTAACGCGCCATAGAGTTCTGCAGAAGAGATCGGGAAGTAATTATTTCAACCATGGAAAAGAACCTCGGGCAAAGTCGTAAAATTACCTACTTTTACTTTTAAGGATAATATTCACAGTTTCATTAAAGAGGCGACGGAACGAATTTCCTTATTCCTTTACGTATTTCTGCCTTTTCCGTAATCCAAGAACTGCACTTTTTGTTAGCTTCGCACTGGACACTTTTCGGGCTGTGCCACGATAATAACGATCCCACCTACTCCCTCTTTGAGCGCGTTTTAACCCTCGACCATGACAGCTAGGAGACACGCCGTGACCGTTGCCACGGAACTCATCCAGATATTCGTGCATGGGCTTGCTATTCGCCGCTTCATGAATGCATAGGTACCTACCCGACCGACACAAAGGAGAACCAACGCGCGAATGCCTTAGCCGCGACTTCGACTTCCTTCATGGCAAGCGCGTACGCTTCCATCGGGTCCATCGGATATGCCTACTCGTTAATGGGGGATTAAGGGGGAACTTGAGCGACCGGTTGGCGTATACGAGCCCGATAGCGTTGACGAACATAGTAGAAGCGATGAGTTCCTGGGTCCGCCGCCACGCCTAGCCTATTAAATACCGAGTTGGTGTTAGTGTGTATCACATAGTCCGGCTTGTCAACAGGATCTGGGATCACCACTAGGTAGACGACTGCGTCGCATCTTTCGAAGGCTTTGAGAGTCGCGCCTTAGTCGTTGTTGACGTCTGCCATGCGCATCTACGAGTTGGGCCTACCGTCTTATTCTGTCTTTACGCGGTCGATATACACAATCGCCTAGCCTCCCTACCTGCATAGCTTCACCACTTCACCGCTGAGCGTACGACGTGCGCTTGTTTTTGTCGGTAGGGTTTGGCTGGATTTGATCATGACTGAGACACCAGTTCCCCTGGCCTTTGGATCCTCGGTCTCCAGCTACTAGACTATGACGTTGCTGGATACCTATAGTACGATTTGTCAACAGTACCGCTCTAGAAGACCAAGCACTCCGTCTTCGAGATTGATTCTATACGAGCATTAAAGCAGGCTCCTAGTTAAGGTGCTGTCACGGATATAAAATGGCGATAACTGTGTAAGAGCCCCATCGCACATCAGACAGGGTGGTATTGTCTAATGTCGTAGCGATCCATAAGAACTAAGCCTCCCGTAGCGTAGTAGTGTGGATAGTACGCGTACTCTTTATGGTAAAACTCGTAAACCTTTCCTCATTAGGGTTATTTCATATCTCACTGTCGCCTTCTCATAACACTTTCTTCAGCAACGCCTTGACGGTTGCCATCGCATACCTAATATTGTTGCCGACGTTATAGATAGTGTGGTCAACATGTATTATGCTATAAATACCGGTATACGACCCCTTTGCCTAGATGCACATCCTGAATCAACATCAACCATATGAATATCCCTTATATTTCACAATGGATTTATCTCCGAAGCCTGTCATATATCTTCCAACTATCTTTACTTTGTTCTTCCTTACCGCTGCAGCTCTGATGCCCTCGTGCGATCCAACATTTAACACAGGTTTTGGGCTAGGTGCACACACGCTGCCACCAGCAAGCAACGTTTCCACCGCTGAGCCAACTGGGCCATATGAAGTCGGAGTGCACTTTGAGACCTATTGCTTCGAAGGACGCGGTGTTACTCTAAACTATTGGTATCCCGCACTCCCGGAAGTCGGTTCAAGCCCTTACGTTTCCGCCGGTGGTATTGTTGGCAAGGCGGTTAAGGACGCGTCTGTAGACTCCTCAGGGGGTCCTTACCCCTTAATCCTTTTCTCTCCCGGACTCGCAGCCGTTGATGACGGCTACTACTTCTATACGCAGAATCTCGCCAGCAACGGTTATGTTGTTGTTAGCATCCAGCATCTCGATGCCAGGAATGCCAACGTTACTTCTCAGAAGTTCGCACTGGCGCTGGCAGCAATTGACGCGGCGGCAGGGAACACGATAGACGCTGTAATTGAGGAGTACACCGATTTTTTCCGAGAGACGCAGTTTGCACTCACCTATCGACCCCAAGAGATTGAGTTTGCCGTCGACCAGGCAATCCAGTCAGCCGGTAATGAATCGTCTCCATTCTTCGGCCTCGTCGACACGAACAACATCGGGATGAGCGGACACTCCCTTGGCGGATTCTACACTAACATTATCGGCGGTGGGATGCCTATCTACTGTGACTACCTCATGACGCCAATACAACAGAATCCGGACTATCCTGTCCTCTCTGAAGTTAGTCCCTGTGCATTCCCAGCACGTCAGAACTTGTCGGGTCCCTTTGCTCTCCACGACTCTCGGATCAAAGCCATCATTCCACTTGCGGCGCCTACCTTTCTGACTAGGTCGCAACTAGCCCGAAGCGCAGCCCAGGTGAAGGTTCCAATGATGACCATCACTGGAGACAATAGGACTTCTGAGACAACATCTTGGGTCCAACGCGATATCTATGAGAACGCGGCCGGACCTAGCTACTGGGTGAAAATTAAGGACACCAACCACTACTTGGTCGCCGACTCCTATGGTCTAAACCCTGTCTTATCCGCCAACATGTCACCCGAGGATAAGGAAAATTTCTTTGACAAGGCGGCTGTCTATATGGTATACTCTACTGCGTTTTTCGACTACTACGTCAAGGGCAATGAGACTACTTACACTGCATTACACACTATTTCGTCGTCGTATGTAAAGGAGCTTAGTTCACGTAATTATAAATAGTTATCGATATAACTCGCATTTTATCTCCCGTCGGGCTTTGGAGTTGAATCTGGTAAATCGGGATGCCGTCAACCCGGCAACTGCATAGCAACCACCTAGGTCTACTCCACGATAGTCCAAGGATTGACTGTACGGTGAGCTTGGCATCAATCCCGCAACTCATCATGGTCGGATTTCTACATTTAGTATTTCGCAGATCGGCCCCTCGAGACGCACGGCCGGCTTGCCCATTCTATACAGAAAAGCATTAGAACCGTTACAAGTTTGAGGCTCTACGGAAACATTCGGTCTTACAGGAGACAAAAAAGCAACCTCTTCTCCACGACCCCACTCGTTGAGGTGTAGAGAAAAGTCCTCTAATAGGTGGAAGGGGGACGACGACTATGCAGTTATTTGATCTGATCACTGATACTAGAGTCAATCCATGGCACACGCAGTCCGCGCCGTCACATTGTTGCGTACGTTGGTGGTCATACTAGACATCCTGGAAATCAATCCTATCAATTGGCACTGTGCGAATGAGTCGCTCGACAGAGTATAAGGAGGGCCAGACCTACCAAAGGCGGCCGGTATCACGATTTCAATCCTCTTTCATGGCCACAGGCTCATTTTATAGGTGTCAATAGTCTACTCATATCATTCAACCTATCCAATCATCCTACACAATGGCTCCCACAGCAGATGTCATGTTTCCCACCGATATTCGGAGTCTGAGGAACCCGGATCTAGTCGAGGAATACTATTCACCAGGCCTAAGAAACCGATTTCACCTTGACGGCTTGAGATTAGCCGAAAGTAGAAGTACCCGGCCTCAGTATGCCGATATTTCTTACGAAGTAGACGAAGATAAGTACCATGCTAGGATGAAGGCTCGTCTCCAATCCGGAGGCCTTGAAACTGAGGTCCCAGAGGACTGGCCTACGAAGCTGGAAGGACCTTTGGTCTGGGATCAATCGACCTTCAAAGACGAGTCCGAGTATATATACTACTTGACCGATAAGAATAAGGAGGAGATTAACCAGGCACTGGCTTACTTCAAAGGTGTGTACTCACCTACTCGTAATGCTAACATAAGAAACCGCAAGTTGCTGAAACCTCGGTAGATCAAGAACTTAACGGCGAAGCTATTACTAAAGCGACCTTCCCTTTGCCTCAGCTCGGCAAGCACCTTGATCAGATATGCCAGGACGTATACCATGGGCGGGGATTTGCTATCATCCGGGGCCTTGACCCAGAAGCGTATTCCTTGGAGGACCTTACGCTTGTCTACCTGGGGATATCGAGCTATATTGCCGAACGTCGTGGGAAGCAAGATCAGAGAGGCTCGATGCTCCGTATGTTTCCCGCCGACTTAGACGCAATCATAAACTTACTAACGTTACACAGTTCACGTAATCAAACGCAACGAGACGGATGATCAATATGGCGAAGATAAGGCAAGTGCTTCAAGGAACATACCGATTGTAGCTACTAACTCGGGGTATAAAGCCATTCCATACAGATACTGTCACGGACACACTCTGCCTCTTTACCCGGAGCCTTGCAGTTGAGGGAGGGCAGAGCATCCTCGCATCTTCTTGGACAGTGTACAACGAGCTCGCCGCTACGCGACCAGACTTGATTCACGTCTTAGCGAAGCCCGACTGGCCATTCGATACGTAAGTAGTCAAGCTATTCCGGGTACATCCCATGTAAACTCGGAAACAGTTCTAATTTTCAACATATAGGTTCAGCCGAGACCCACCCTACTACAGACGGGCGCTCATGTACAACTACGACAACAAGATCCTAATGTCTTTCGGCCGGCGCCTATTAGTCGGTCACCCACCGTCAGAGCCACGCTCAGCAGGAATCCCCGGACTCACTGAAGCTCAAGCTGAGGCATTGGATGCGGTGCACTTCATTGCGAAGAAGTTCGAAATCAGGACCACCATGGAAAAGGGAGACATGCGGTTCGTCAACAACATGGCCGTGCTCCACAGGCGCGAGGCATTCCGCAACGACGGCGATAGTTACCGCCACCTCATCAGGCTCTGGCTGCACAATGAGAAGGAGTGCTGGCGCTTGCCGCGCTGCCTTAGAGTTGCGTGGGCTAGGGTTTTCGAGGATGAGGAGAGGACGTCTTACTGGGATTTGGAGCCGCCTAAGAAAGACGGTATCATTATGCGCGTGGCCGGATCTTGCGATTAATGTGATTGAGCACCTGAGGTAAACTGCGCGGTGGGTATGGATTTCCGAAAAGCCCTCGATGTAACTGCTCTTGAACTTCCTGTTTCGACAGTCATGTTTATATGCGTTAATTGCGGATTTCGAATGTTGCGATCTCCTTTGGCCATGTAGGATATGAGGGTAGGGACCAGCAATCGGGGCACATGTATTTGGGCTGTGAATGACATTATGAATCTACTTTACTGTAACTTACATCTACTCGCTATCGAGGATTTAACTTATCCTATCGGGCCTGGTGTCCAAGTTTCTTGATAAATCTGAGAGATCCAATAATAGGGATGGCCGGAATTATTCTCCTCTTGTATCCTACGTAATAGTGCCTCTATAAGATTGGTTAGATACTTCATCCAAGCGGGGGGGTTCGTGGATCTTGTCCACCTGGGTTAGGGGTATTTACCATTACTCTTGACCCACAGCGCGGTGCCACGCACGAACTCCACTTTCTCTTCAGTTAGATGGCCGGCTTGCATTAATTCCTCTAGGCCTGAGGGCTCAAGCGCCATCTGGAATGGGCGAAAGCCCGCATTAATGTAGTTAAAGTGAGCCAGCATGGTCTGGGCAGCGATATGGTGGCTCATGATACCATAAGGGTTGGCAAATCGCTCCTATGCGGTGAATTAGGAACGAACCTTTTCGCAAGAGCTGCTAATGCAATGGATGACTTACCCTGAGTCCGTACTGTCGAGCTGTTTCCTCATCACGTCGTGTGATCATGGCACAGCTATGCATGAGGATGAAGAGAGTCAGATAGATCGTAAGCCAATACTGTCTCTTCTTAGACGTAACTAGATCCTGTAGATCACGAAGTATTTTCTTGCTTAGTGGCCGAAAAATCTTGGTGTAAATGATGCACTCCTTTTGAGCGATGATGATAGCAGGCATCGGTACGAGGTTGAACCATGGGCTCTTCGAATCGCTCACGAGGTCTGCTCCTAGCTTGTCATCTCCGTATATGTGATGAACGTTGCTGGTCTTGTATATGGCTACCCAGAGGCGAAATAGGTTCTCGAGGAGGCGACGTTCTCGTGCTGTCTAGAAGTTGATGAGTTAACATTGACATCACATTGTTAGATGAAGCTTAGACATACCTCAGCCTCGTTAACTTGCCTAAAGGCCATACAGTACGTTTTCCATAGAAATTCATCTGCAGTCCCTATTGCTCCTACAATGTACCTTCCTACATTCTTATCGATGAATGCTTGCAGATCTTCGGCATGTTTCTCCATGTTCGCGAGTGCGTATCGCGGCACGCGATGCGTCCTTTCTTTACCGTCTGTTATCCACTTTTCCTCGACCAAGTCTCCCTCCTGAGGGATGAACTCCCTTACTTCGACAGGATAAGGCGCATCAAGGAATGCTTGAGATATATAGATCGTTTTAACCTCGTCGGATGCCCAAGTCTGGATGTCAACTATGTCCATATTCTGCCATCTCTTGCTAAAGCCTTGATACGGAGCGAGCTGCTCCCGGTATATAGTGGCGTCGGTGATGATCAGTCTAAGACAAGGCAGTTTGGATATCGTGCGATTAGACAGCTCGAGACAGGTTAGGCATGGTCCACCCGGGTTGGCTGGGTCAAAGCGACACTACGAACGAGTCAGTATTGTTAAGATAACTAATAATAGGAACATGTAGGCTGGGTACTCTATTTCTTTGCATCCTGCAGCGGATGCACGCATTAAGCTCCCTAGTCTGCGCAGTCATTTCTCGCAAGGCTTCATTTGTGAATGCTCCACGGTGACGTCGCTTCTTATTAGATTGCTGCTCACGGAGATGCTTTGCTCCATCTGAGCTACCGCTGGCGCTGACAGGCTGATCTGCCTTTACTCGACGTTTTCGTTGTCGCGTCCGCTGGTATCTATTAGCGAAATGCAATTAAAAGTATAGAGATGAGGACACGCACACGAGGGACCGTCCACACTTTACTCGGCCCGGGGACGTTTCTATGCTCTCCATGAGGTCTCCGTCTTTCCTCAGTGGAAGCCCTCGACTCTTCGCCATCCTCCAGGCTTTCCCGCCATTCGCTTTCAACCGTGTGTTTACCTCCAGGTATAACCGAGGTAGGCGACCGTTGGCGCATCGATAAATCTATCAAGCTAACGGTTGTCGTCTGTTGAGATGCATCCGACTGTCGCGATAGCGACACCCAATCTACACTGGAGGCATATTGGTCCCCTTCAAAGAAATCAACAGTGCTAGAGCTGTTGGTTCTACATGCAGAGAGAGTACCGCTATCGTTTCTAGCATTATCCACAGAGCCTTGTACCGCCGAAGACGGTGTTCCTCTCAGAGTCTCAGTCGTTGGTTCGCTAGATAAGTCTTCGGGAAAATTTGGAAGGGGACTTGCCCATTGATCTCGAAGGAGTGATCGCTGGGCTGTTGAGTTAATGGATATTTCGGTTGGTATACAGCTGGTTGTAGCGTCAAGGGGGGAAATTGGGCTCAGTGGAGGCACGATTCCTTGTCCACTAACTACCAGGTTGACATCCCCTCTACTGCCGCCTATGGTAGGATCGGGAATCTCTGCAGCGGTCGGCCATTGTTGTGCGGTTATGAACGGGTTATAGGAGTCGTTCTCTGGGCTAGCGAACTGATCTAAGGCGGGATTATCGTTGGCCGTTTGTTGGGTGGGAGGGTACGGTGGTACTCGAACGCCTAGTCGGCGACACAAATCGTTGGTAGTGATCCCGAGAGTCTGGGCCGCCTGATGGAGTCGATAGGACGGGATATTATGGGTCTCAAGAGGGGGTTCTGCTTCCCGAGACTCGACCGGAGGCTGGTTCGGTGGATGGTCCGTAATACCCCGCTGAGGGGCCGAGACTAGAAGATGTGTATCAATACTATCAGACATCGGGACTACATGTCTCAGGACATGAGAGTGTGTTGACGAAGATAGAGCAACTTGAGCGGGCGGTATTCGTAGGAAAGAATATATAATAAAATTACGAGGCAAGAATTGGCTCGATTGACGGTGAGGCTATCATTGATGATGAGATGCACACATCACGGTAAATAGCCGGGCGTCGTAAGCCCCCGAGTTAGTCGCTGTGGCTTGCATATTCACGTATAATCCCAATTCGACGCTCATGAAAGACACAGTGCGCCGTAGTCAGTGCAAGTCACGGCTGTTGCAGGTGGTCTGCTTGATCGATTGACTGCAGTTGGTCAGCTGCAGCTGTCTTATCACATACATAACGCGGTCAGACCCCGCATATCAACGGAATAACAGGGGTAGCTGAGCAGAAGCTGGGTCGGTAGGTACTTACAGATATCCAGCCTCATTGGAACCTTGCTTGTACAACTTTGCTTACTTGCTGTGTATGTTATATATTTTGTTGTAGAAGGGCAGACTAGCGATCGGGTCTTTCGGTCCTAGATGCGTAGGTAGATACTCAATGCGAAGTCAGCATGGAGTTGAGTAGCTTGGCAGTTGACCTCCTCTGCCGGCCGTACCTTATCCTCAAGCATGAGCATCTGAGACAGTATTACAACGAATACGGCGCCAAGCATGACTCCGTCGAATGGGTTCAATCCCGTCTTAACCCAAAAAATAGGGTCAACAGCCTCGATAACTCAAGCTCTAGATGGAGGGTTGACGGTTCAACGGCCAGCGGAACGCAGTTTTTCATCGTGCCTCTGGACTTGCTGCCTGAACTTGAGCCATTGCGCATAGACGTTTTCATCCGTGATCAACTTCGGCACCCTCCGAGCCTGCGTTCCGATTTAGACTTAAATCTCGGGGTACCAATACAAGAAAATCGGGCGTTAGCTAGATTGGGCATTTCGCGCCACCTCTGCCGTGCCTTAGATCAACAATGCATTCGAGATCCTTCGTTCCTGGCCCGCTATCACCGGCTCCCATTTGGTTCGAGGCTTTTCTTCACCAATGTAAGCTCGAATCCTCGTGACATGGAACTCCTAGTAATCCCGACATTCGATCTTGAAGGGGCGGCGCTTTCTGTGAAGTCGTTGCAGAAGTTGTGGAATGATATCCCCAGGGAACAGTGGCCGGAAACTGTCGATCTGTCTCGTCTCCGATTCATACGCCAGCTCCACGAGAGCATCACGTTAGTAGAGTTGGTAGATGAAGCAGCTGGAAAGATGCAACAATTTGCTTTCAAGTCAAATACAAATGACCTAACGTACCTGTATCATGAATTGCGATTCTTGTTGCAGTGTCCACCTCATCCGAATATCATGCCAAGACCCGTTCGACTGGTTACGAAGAAATCTAACTTTGGCGGCAAAGCTGGTGTATTTGGATTTTTGTTGCAATATTTCCCTCGGGGATCTATTCGTGATTTTCTGCCTAGAAGAGTTAGCGGTGCTTTACTGCCAATGAGTCAGAGGTTGTCATTATGCATAGAGGTAACATCTGCGCTGATGCACATTAAAGAACAATGTGGGACGTTCTATTCCGACCTTCGGCCAGATAATGTCCTGTTATCTGACACCGGCCATGCTATCGTTTGTGACTTTGAGCAGCGTGGAAATCATTATGAATGGTGTCCTCCCGAAACACTTCCATATCTTTACTTGGAGAACCTGAAATCCGCTGAAGGCGAAACGAAACTCTGTAGTTTGGCGGACTGGACTTACATCGTCAAGTCTCTCCTTGATATGGAACATCCTCCGCTACATCATCGCTATTTAAATATCAAAGAGCTCAGCTCCATAAACCGACCGTGGCTTCGCTTGGATCCGTTGCGACAAGAAAGAGCAATGGTGTATACGCTTGGGCTGTTCATATACGCTGTATTTGAGGGTCTTAGCGGGATACGCAGGACTATTTCGCACAGCTATCCGACCGAACCGAGTCTCGAGTTTCCTCAGATGCGATTCACTCCGACTCAAGTACAAATGATTATCCGTAAATGTACTCATGACGCTCCTGAGTGGAGAATTAACCAAAGTTCGAGAAAGAAGGCGAGTGGCGATGCATATGGGTTGTTGCGACATGATGAGTATATCGTGCCTGCTCACAGGCAGGTCATGCGAGAGGAATCAATGGAAGAAACAATAAAGAACACAGTCGATGCAGCCTTGCAGTGGTGGTGCGATGAGTTGTCGTGGGCAAATGATGCACTGGAGAATCTTGAATCCGAGAATAGTGATTTTGGTTGTGGTCGCCCACTTCTGCCTGAAGTATTGGCAGCATTGCAAGAGATAAATATCACGGAAGATGGGAGATTGTAAGGTCTAAGCTTATTAGGTGACCGGTGCACCGAAAAGATAGGCTGAAGGAAATGTTCCAATGTGGATAGATGACAAGAAGCCCTGAATAAGGGGCGAAGCCCTCCATATATAAACTAAGACCTTGGGGCATACATCCTATTTAGGACACCTATTAAGATATACGGTATGTGAACTGTTAACATGCATATTGACTTTCGTTATAACCCTATCAGTCTTTTGAAAGCCTTCCTCATACATGGCTTCCTAGGTAGCGCCAGGAGCCATTGTACTATGTCTACCTAAATGATCTGTTATCTCAGTAAGACTAGCGTTATGTGCCTAAGTTCATAGTAAGCTGCACACCTAGTATGCGAACTAGATCCGGTAAAGATGAGTGGCGTGAATACCCAGCTTACGGTACATCTACTACTCAAGTCAAGATACATCCATGTATAGCCTATTATGAGAAAATATCAGAGAAGTCCTCCTAGAGAATGAGCGTGTTTCTTATAGACAACTATATTACCGCCGCATCGTCTGTCAATCTCACTCACTGATGAATTCTATTGCTGTCCTTGATGTAGTAGTGAAGTGTACTATTCCATTGAATATAATGTTATGATGTAACTGGGGTCTCTGGTACGCGCCCCCTTTTTTCTATTAGACGGGTCATTTATATAGGTGTCGTAAAAGTGGAACACATCCACCACGGAGCAAGTGGGAGAGGATAGTATCATTATTTCTAGAAGCTGAGGTGAAACTTTCCTGTTATCATGGCCATGAGCTTAGTCGGTTTGGGGGAAAGAGGTAGGTATTGTTGTCTTGAGTATGAAAAGTGATACTATGAACAATGTTCATTTATGACTGGGAATCTCCTTACACTAGCTTAATCAATTGCGTCTTATACCAAATACCCCTTTACACATATATCCATGAGACCCGATCTAGCTCCCTTCCCTAATTTCATACAAGGAAACATAGTTGTTGTACAAAATCAATAGTACAAATGTACTCGTACAGATACAAAATTTACCGAACCGATACCCCCACCGTCCAACAAGATACCATGTGGCTTTCCCCTACCTAGTTAAACCTTGCATCACGTCGAAAAGGATCCACCACTCGTCGGTCATGAAGTTGAATTTGACCCTTCGGGAATTTTTCCTGCCGACATATCTGAGGATGAAGCGGACACCCAAGCCCCGATCCCCAAGAGCAAGTCGTTGAGGGGAGGCGCCGAGTCAGATTTCGTTGCCATCGTATCACTACTTCTCTTCTTTGACCGGCCTCTCGGGAATGTGAGTTCGGTCCGAGACGATGGCGTCTCTGCGAAATTCTGATTGGAACTCGACGGGTCGTCATGCAGTTCCTGTTGCGATATGCGGGTGTCAAGTGGAAGTTGGAAGGCTCCTGCGTCGTGCTCCTAGTCAGCAAGTATTATACGACGTACCAAAGCAACGGCACACTAATGAGACCCACCGTTGACATTTATCATATCGATGTAACGGATGCATGATCCTTGCTTTTGATCTGATTTGGGTTGCTCCATATTGTAATTCTGTTGTAGAATCCAACAATATAATTTACTTTACGTAGGCGACTCCTTGAATCACAATGTTTAACCGCATATATATCTTTTTACGGGCTCCTCTAAATAACTCACAAGGTACCTAGGTATATATATAAGGAGAGTAGTAGGCAGTTATCCTGATAGATAGTTTCATTACTTAGTACTTTTAATATAACACATCTTGACTAATTCGCCCTAAAATGAGCCTCGCTACAAGTTTTAGTAAACAAGTTTTCATCCGATGAAGATTAAACGACATCCTCATTTGCTCCGTTCTGCTGACGCTGCTGTGCCGGGCACATAATGGAGAGACGTATTATGATCCGGTCAAAATACTATTGAACTCTGATTGCTTTATACACTCAGGTGTTCGGTTTGGAACAGGCTACGCAATATGTTTAGATCCGGTCAAAACTTAACATGTAGTTTTAATTGGTCCATGAGCTCCGTAGCTGAAGGGATTCATTACTAGGCGTGCAGAATAGGGCGCTCCCATGTACATCGGTGATGTGTACTCAGACATGATTTCCTAAAGGGGCAATAGATCCACTCTCACCCCCACGAATAACACGCCAAACTAAATACGGTTAGTTTGATTCACCGGTCGACGTTCAATAAGACTTAACTTTGATTGGCTCCAATTACCTTGAAGTACATGAATCACGAGACTGTTGCATCTCAGGCTACGTACCTGTACGTTTCACCTAACCCACAGATAGAGTGCACCATCAACGTGCTTGAAAGGCTGATACATTATAGTGTCTCTTTGTACTCCTCGAAGATATCTCTCAAAAGTATTAATGAAGCCTAGCGGATCTCTTCGATATCCAGCCAGCCCATGGCATATTCGTCGATCTTTAGTTCCCTAGTTTCCGCCCTTCTGCCTCTCGGATCTGACAGGTCGACGGCGTTTACGACCTCAACTATGAGTGGGGACCATTGGCAAGATATTGCTTCTAGGAAGAGGGAGGAAACAAACGCTAAAATCAAAGCCAAATGGGTACTTTCAGCCTCTGTGCTAGATGCCGCAAAGAAGAGACGAACAATTGCTGGCGAGTTTATCGAGAGCCTCCTAGATGACGAGACCAGACATATTACGGGACTAGACGTCCAAGAGCTGTCTAAGAATCTTGAAAATGGATCCCTCCGATCGGTGCAGGTTGTGACTGCTTTCTGCAAAAGAGCAGCATTTGCTCATCAACTCGTATGGTATCTTATCCTTACTTGTGTCTGGGTATTTCCTTACCATCCTGGCTATAGAATCATAATCTCTTGGAGATTGGGTTTGACCAAGCCATCGAGCGGGCCAAAGACCTTGACGAATATTATGATAACCACCAGCGACTCGTTGGACCTCTCCACGGAATCCCTATCACCCTGAAAGATCAGTTTCATATCAAGGGCATGGAGACAACCATGGGATATGTAGGCTGGATCGGGACCTTTGAAGGCAAAAGGGGAACAGGAAAGGAGCAGAAGGTTGAGAGTGAATTGGTTGGCGAGCTGATTCGTCTTGGTGCTGTCCCGATTGCGAAAGTCAGAAGCCTTGTGCATGCTGCTCTGCGCCTATAAACTGACATTTAACATACAGACATCGCTCGTAACTAGTCTCTGGGTTCGCGTGAAACATTTTATTTATGTTTATGTTATTTCTAACGAATTCTTAGTCACCCGAAACGAATAATCACATCAGTGGTTACGTCTGGAATCCATACAACCAATTACTCTCTGCTGGAGGGTCCTCTGGTGGTAAGTCTAGGCCATGGCTACTCCTTATTAAGAAGACTATACTTACTACTTTCCCCCAGGAGAGGGTGCTTTGCAGGCATTGAGAGGAAGCGTAATTGGATTCGGCACTGATATCGGTGAGTAGCGGAAGCTCTTCCTTTTCTAGAATTGGGTACTGATTCAGAGCTACAGGTGGTTCTGTTTCTATGCCGGCTTCCTACAACGGCCTGTTCTGCATTAAACCCTCATTCGGCAGGATCCCTTTCAAGGATGTTGCAAATTCGGTACTTGTCGTCCGACATGATAAGATATGCATTGGTTAATCTCTTCACCAGGGGTCAGGGCAGCAAGTTATGCCAACAGTAGCGGGAATTATCGGCCACTCGGTTGCCGCTATCAACCTCGTCTTTAAATCCGTGATATCAACAGAGCCATGGCAACGCGATCCATATGCTTTGCCAATTCCTTATCGAGACAATATTTACCGTGAAGTTCGTGATGCACGCCATTTAAACTTAGGTTTCATGGAGGATGATGGCATCGTAAGACCACATCCGCCAATCGCACGTGCACTTCGCATGGTTAGGAAGGCGCTGGAAAACGAAGGCCACAAGGTTACACGAGCATTCTTT
Organism: Hypoxylon sp. CO27-5; assembly: GCA_002120305.1. Classification (NCBI taxonomy): domain Eukaryota; kingdom Fungi; phylum Ascomycota; class Sordariomycetes; order Xylariales; family Hypoxylaceae; genus Hypoxylon; species Hypoxylon sp. CO27-5. The sequence continues at coordinate 21,573 of KZ112532.1, read as the reverse complement.
GAACCTACCATGAAGCTTCGAGGGAGAGAGAGTTGTGGCTGACCCGTTGGTAGTTAATTCCATGGAAGCAACCATTGTCTGATGAAGCCACGAAGATCCACGTAGGCACCTCTCTATTACCTTATCCCCAAATCCAAGTTGTGAATTAATCGTGCGCAGACAGCGATTGCCCGGGGCGATGGATGTATAGATGTCTGGGAGAACCTAAAGCTCTCCGGAGAGCCACCGGTTCCAGAGATCTCGCACATTTTCCCGGAGGGCAAACCTTGCACGCCCATGTCATTGATAGACTATGAAAACGCGAGCGTCGAAATGAAGAAATATCGCGAATCATACCTCGCTTACTGGGATTCTACAGCGGAAGAGACAGACAACGGTTAGTCAGCCCTATAGATTTATCATTTATCACTTTTGACAGGGAAGTAGGACTCCCCGTAGACGCAGTTATTCTCCCAGTCACACCGTACGCGGCTGTCCTACCGAAGAAGTCATTTTACTTTGGTAAGTACACTACGTGACCAGGATGACCTCAAATATAGTGAAGAGATCATGGAGCTAATAATAGAAAGGATATAATTGCTTTATCAACGTTTTGGACTACACTGCTACAGTTGTCCCTGTGACCTTTGCCGATAAGGATGTAGATGTAGTCCAATCAAGTTTCAAGCCAGTAACAAAGCGGGATCAGACGAACATGGATCTTTGTAAGTACGACTTAAGTAAGACTAGACTGGAAGCTGATTCAAATTGCTCAGATGATCCTGATATATACCATGGAGCTCCGGCTAGTATTCACATTATGGGGAAAAGGCTAGACGAGGAAAGACTTCTTGCGGTCGCCCAGAGAGTAGCCGAAGCTCTTGAAAAGTATAAGGCGTCAGGGGGAAATGGTGCAGAGTAATGAAAAGACCCTGAAGCGCAACAAAGCGATTCGCCGTGGAATGATTCATCGGTTATTAGCTTGATGAAGCAGCTTCTAGGAATAGATGGGAGTTAATTGACTTCCTTTAAGTGAGGTACCTACCTGGGTATACACTTGAAGATAAACAATTGATCTATTTATCCTAATACCATGTAAACGCGATGTAAGGTTACTGATTTTAATATATTCATGCTTAATACCATTTTAGAAGAAAATGAGACTTTATAAAGTCTAGCTCATTCGAATTCCACTCAATCAAGCATACCACTCTTAAGATAAAGTGGATAGGACCTTTAAATGTCAAAGCATCCACCCTAGAGAACAGCAAGGGATAAGGTGGGGTAAACCAACATACATGTAGGTGCCTAGGTACCTCATATGATGGGTTCCACCACGGTTTGCTTACATCTCCCTCTATCCAACATTGCTTCCTCGTCTCGTAACTTTCAGGTTGATGTTCTCTTTTCTCATCCTAATGTAACAATGTCGTCTGTGACTGAGGGTACGGTAGACTTCAAGGTCACAGGTTTGGCCGAGCCTTGCCATACTTGGTACAAGATTATTGGCGACTTAAAGAATTCATCCAAAGAGCCACTGATCATAATTCACGGAGGCCCTGGCGCATGCCACGACTATCTGCTACCTTTAATTGACCTTTCCCCTTCCATGCCTCTTGTTTTCTACGATCAGATTGGCAATGGAAGGTCGACGCATTTGCCCGATAAAGCTGGTGATGAGGCTTTTTGGTCTATAGACTTGTTCAAACGTGAGCTAGACAACCTCATTGCTCATCTAGGCCTGAAGGAAAGACCTATCGACGTATATGGACATTCGGTAAGTGGCGGTCGATCTCTGTTCACTCATTAGTTCAATGTGAAATCCTTCATCCTTATTTCCGTTAGTGCCTGCTGGTCAGCTGAGCCTCTGTTATGTTGGGTAACCTTTGAGATCTCGGATACATACCATGTTAACTCAGCGAGATATAGTGGGGCGGGATGCTTGCAGCCGAATGGGCGGCGACACCAAGCTCGGCCAATCTCAGGCGATTAGTAATATCGAATAGCCTTGCAAGTATGGATGCATGGAGAATCGGAATTCACTACGTTGCGGAAACAGCTCCCTGAAGATGTCCAGGAAGTGCTTGACCGCTTGGAAAAAGAGAAGGATTTTGATAGTCCGGAGTATGAGGCTGCAGTAGAAGTTTTCTACAAAAGACATCTTAGCCTTGCCAGGCCCTGGCCAGCCAAAGAAGTCCAGGCTGCGCTTAACTGGTTTGCAAAGGACGCAACTACATACAGCACAATGTAAGTTACACCGTATTCTCTAGCTCAGTAACGTTTTGTCCAATCACGTTCTGGGAAATGGTGAGTTAATAAGACCTTTTAGGTACGGCCCAAGCGAACTTAGCATCACTGGCTCCTTGCGGAACTGGAGCTGTATACCAATCTTAAACAAGATCAAGGTTCCTACACTCCTACTAAACGGAAGAGAAGATGAGGCTCAGGATGTGGCGATGTATCCTTTCTTTGAACACATCGAGAAAGTGAAGTGGATTACACTAGAAAACGCCGCACACTTCTCCCACGTCGATCAGAGAGAGAAGTACATGCAGCATGTCACGGCGTTCCTGACGGCCTAGGAACCTAGATAGTTTGATAATCGAATTTCCTGAGTTTAACGAGAATGTCCATCGTTGATTATGTCTTATATGCCTAAAACCCATCGTGAGTCCCTTAGATACGAGGTCGTAATAGAGCCGATATCAGCCTGTAACTCGCGGGTTCGATGTCGAGAGATGGATCAAAGCCTGAGGTAGGCTACCTAGGTACCTAGGTACTTATACCGAAATTCCGCGCTATTGTCAGCCACTATTTTGCCCTACGATGTCCTGTATGGCGTCATTGAACCAAAAATTGCGCATCTTGGGGTTAAGATCCGATCTACTATTTAGTCTGCGATGAGGCTTGCATGAGGCAACCAAGTCAACATTCTATGTCAGGCACACTGTAGGCTATCAGTTACAGTCCGTTCGGTAAGTCAATGAAGTCTAGTTTCTTCGTCATCACCAGATATATGCGTCGCCTTATTTGATACTGAGACGCTATTTCTAATAACTACAATGTACCTCTTTTATAGCTGAAATTCAGTGCTACCCTACCGATCTCATTCACGCGTAACGACACTTTTCTCTATGTAGATAATTTCGTGCGCTTATGGGGACGGTTGACGGAAATAAGCAGAGACCTTTGAGACCCTAGGCAGTCTTTACGTCGAGGGCGAGCGACCTGAAAGCTGTCGTGTGCACCTAATTTTAGGTACCTAAACGAACGTGTTTCACTCTTGCGCCGGTGCTCTGTGTTATTAAGACCTCAAATCTTCATCTCAGTAAACCTAGGCTAATTTATACCTCTTTTCTGATACTTGCCGACCTGCAAACATGCTCTTCAAGGCCCCCCACGACGTGGTATCGATCTCATCAAGATGCATTTCATTATTGAGCTGCTGTGGTATGTCGCCCTATGGTTACCTGTGGTAGCGAGCCAGACGGATATCCGGAACTCATCAACAGATCTTGTTCCTATTTACCAGCCTTACCTATCAAGTCTCAGACAGAACACCGCAATTTTCAACCCATATCTAGGCGGCCAGGATTGGAATATGTGTTGCCGGCTAGTCGTTAATGAAAGCCTCGTAATTCGGAATGACACACTTTATATTCGTCCAGGACAGACCTTTTTCACGGGCAACATCGAAAGTCTCGAGGCTTTTCCTAGGTTCCCTTGTGGCGCTACCTACAATGGAACTTTGGCGGCGCCTCATCAGCAATTCTGGGTTCCATACTCGTGGTGCGCCAATCACTGTCCTGGCTGGCCCGTCACAAAGTTGGATAATTTTGGGAAGTGGTTGAAACCCATGATTGCATTCATACTTCCATCGCTCATATTCTGCCTCAATATTCCCCGGCGTCGACAGCTGGAACTTCCAGCTAAATTATTCTCTAATAGGTCTATCGACATATCAGGCCTTCCGCTCTTCTTCCTCAAACTACCTCTATCATCATTAATTGTTACCATAGACACTGTTATTTGGACGTGTATAGTGTTCTCGCTAGCTAGCCCGATGATTACGTCAGGCATATATGAAGCAATTCTTGATGCTAGAGTTATGGCTTATCTGGAAAGTCGGATCAAGGAAAACTCGCTTACTGTCCACGAGAAAGCTCATACGCTTCTTTCGATTCTCATCGGCAACCTTGATGTTGAAGCTTGGAACTCAAGCCATCTCTTCGTTCAAGGCCTCCCGACACGTCAAGCCAACGCGAGACATGATAACACCCGTATGGTGACAGCACACATTACAACAAGGATGCAAGCTTCGTCCATGCCCGCCACGACTACACCTAGCCAGGTCAATGTTACCGATCTACCTGGTTCATCTAGAAGTAATGTTACGATTACTCGGCTATATCAGAGTTCCTATAGCATCAAACAGCTACGGACAATTACTACCATCAAATGGAAGCTAAGGGCTATGTTAAGCTCGCAAATCAGCTTCGGGACATCAGTTGGAGCCCCCGTGTTATTTTACATTGCATCCTAGATCTGGTCTGTCTATGAAGTTCGGGAGGGTTTAGGTTCCTAGTGAGTGGTCCGATTATATGTACCACATATCTTATACCTTGCCTCTATAACACTGACGCTTGACTGCAGTGTCACGGCTCACCAATTGGCTGCCGGTATGTTTTGGATGACGATACCTCATATCGCACTCGTTAGCTGCCTTCTTCTCGCAGGCAACAATCCGAATATCTGGCAAAATGCTGTTGCAGAGACATTACTTGCTTGTGACAATCCAAATGTGAGGGTATCTCACAGATTAACGGACGTTGACTTAGAATCCAACTATACAAGAAGTCGAGGCAGCAACAACGTGGAGTTTTCTCCCGATGGATCCATAACAGTGAAACATAGTAAACGTTTCATTTCGCGCATATTTGATCATCTTTTTACGCCGGCCTTTGAGGAATCCGTCTTCAGACCGGCATGGATGTGGAATAGAGGTTCAAACAAGGCTGTATGGATTAGGAAACTTGGAGAGGAATACCCTTACCTTAAGAGTATGTGCGAGGAGGTCCTCGACAAATCCTTGGACAAGGACCTCTGGACTTCCAACTTCTACGGCTGGGTTCTTTATTTCGTACCATCACTCTTTGGAATCGTGGTCAGGTAATATGTTGAATTGGTCGTCATAGCCGAAAACTTACTAATGTTATCCAGCTACAATACGCCTCAACCTGGGTTTGGATGTCGCTCGATCATTATGCTGGCTTATGTCGCGTCGCAAATGTTTCTTCAGATACTTTGGTTGCTCCGTCGGCATTTCCTCGACCGTGGTGAAGGCGAAAGCATCAACAAGTTACACTTTGCGGCAAAGGCTTCAGCTCGTTACGTGTGGTACTTACTGTTCTTATTTGCGGCGTTTATCGCCGCCCTAAGTAGCATCGGTGGCACAAGTGAGTTTTCGAAGTAACACAGCGGCTAATGTGCGCGAGACTAATTTCTTAATAGTATTCGTCCTCACGAACGTCTTGACCAATTGCTTTTGTGCACTTCCGGTAGGCCACCCTCGAGTTATTCACAGTAAATAAGCCAATCTCACTATTACGCAGGCTTGGCATTGGTGGGACCGTTGGACAAACTTTTATTCGTAGATGATGCGACCTATGAGCAGTTGTACTATGCTCAGAAATGGTGGTTCCCAGCTGGAGTAGCCGGAGTTGTTTTCATGACATTCGTTGCATATATCGGATGGTGGTATCAGCGAAGTCTGCGTCACAGGTTCTATGATTTAGTGGGACAAATTGACTATATTAATGACATAGATATTCAAGAGGAAGAAAGATGGAACACCTTCGGTGTTGGCTCTGCTAGAGAATAAATGGAACGCTATGGATGATATTTCCAGCGTGCTTACGCGCCTTGTAACCATGCCGTTTATGCCAAAACCCGGCAAATTAACCTTTATATTTCGAACTGTGAAAATCTTGTAGATATTAATGATATTCGCGTGCAGCCTAAACTATCATGCACATGATTGAAAGGCTTATTTGACCATTTAGCTTTATGATATTAGACTTGAGATCAGTGGAGGAGTAATAGGTTGAAATAAAGGTGGTATTTTGGGTGGTTTGGAACCTTGGGCACTGTTGCCATTAAAGCTACAGGAGGCTAGAGGGGCTATAGCGACCACAAGAGGTGGTAAAGCCACTGAAGCCTAGGTATTACATAAGCTCTAATATCTCCAAGGTTATTTATCTTTTTACTGAAAGAACTCGCTACACGCACATCTTCCTTGTAGTGCGTAGTAAAACAATATATAATATCTGTTATATGCATAAATCTCAGATTATGTTATCAACTTTCAGAGTGTTGACATAGCCCCACTCATTAGCTAGCTATTCCCCCCCTGAAAATAATAATATCCCCACAACAGAAATCTCTTGAATGCTGGGTACCTAGATTATTATTTCCAATTAGACAGCATGTAGGGATGCATTTAGCCTCTCACAATGCGAGCTATCACCTCATCAACATTTTCTCGAGGTACTCCTAAGGTGTCATTCCAGAGCTTCTCCTCTTCGACAAAGTTATTGCCATACCCGGGAAGTAGATTAGCAGCGAGCATCAACTTGTGTGCTTTCATGAAATCTCCCTTCGCGAGCATAGCCCTGCCTTCTTTGACCTCGTGCTCGATATTGGTATACGAAATCGAGTATTTAACTCCCTGTGCCTTCTCTAGTGCAGACAGGAGCTCGTTCATTGAAGTTTCGAACGATGACACGAATACGTACCTGTTGGCAGTGATTTCCGGATGCTTCAATACTCCACAGATTGCTTTCGCAACATTTTCCCTAGTGGAACTTGAAAACTTCTGGTTGCCGTCTTCCCAGATTGTGGCGGCGTGTCCCTGTAAATCATACCCAAAGAAACCGGTTGTAAGACCTCTATACTTTATGTATTAGCCTTAGGTCATGTTCAAGCCGGATTCGAAGTCAACTTACGTATCAGCAATCATTCCCGTGCAAATCGCCGTCCAGGTGAGACCATCACCTTCCTTAGTCTTGAGCTCGCTGATTACTCTAGCTTTGGCGCCCATAATAGGAAACATAGCTAGAGTGTTCTGGTTTCGAGTATTGCTGCCAAATTCGGAGGGGATGAAGCGCTTAACGCCAGCCTTGATGGCTGCATCAATGAATTTCCCCTCTTGGCCGAACACTTGGAAGTTAGTGGTCATGACCACAGCATCTTGCCCGGCGAATGCTTTTTCTAGCTCAGCTTGCGGAAGATCATCGGCCAATTTAAGCACTTTGACGCCATCCGGGTTCGTGGTCGAAGACTTGCGAGACACTACCGTCACTTCAAAGCTGACATCCGCCTTGAGTTCCTCAACAACAAATGACCCCAGATTGGCCATTCCAGCGGTCGAAGCCTGGAACATCCTATATCAGCCAACATCATTCACAGGATCGTTCGCTAGAGTATTCCACGTACACCAACTACAACAACTTTTCTTAGTGGTGCCATTGTGGTTAATAGTGGTGGCTGTTGGATTATGACGGGAAGATTCAAACTAAGTATTTATCTTAAGGCATATAACGTTTTCTGCGCGGCAATATGGACCGTAGTGAAAGTGGAGGACTAAATATAATTAAAATACGGAGAGGAAGGCTTGCGATGAAAGCCGGAAGTCCGGAGGCATAATCAAACTTCCCCGGCATATCAGAGGGATATATGTCAGCTCCCATAAATAGCAGAGAAATGGATTACCAATAGATATCTATTCATCTTCCTTCGCCGCACTAGCCTCCGCGTTGTCCAGTCGCACAATCACTATAAGCATGCGTAGTTGTTGGTACACAGCTGCATCCTTCCTTCACCCGGAATTCCCCACATACTATACCCATCTAGATATATTTTTCGCAAGCCACGACCAACTGTCATGTTTCAACTTAAGACATCATAAACCAAGAAACATTATGTATTTATACCGCGACCTTAACTAGATGGTTTTCAGCTCCTCACGGAACAACAAGTTCTATTCTGCCATACATGGTGCGCCACGTGACACCAAGTATTTATTCTGAAGCACACCTACTTTTGGTCATTCAATTCATCTCGGCCCGAAATAGACCTGCTTGATTAGTTAGGTAGGTAGGTATATCAAGTAGTTGATATATTACGCCTAGTGGTATAGTGGGAAAGAACGATGGAAAGATTGTGCACGGAGATAGAAGGCGTTTGGCATGACAAATCTCCTATTGGTAGTATGAAGCATAGCATATGTACTGACTTGATGCGTGTTGATGGAGAAAAATGATTCTTATAGGGTATGTTTACCTAGGTAACGTAGTCAAATAACAATATGCTTAAGCCTACACCCTTGACGATTTCCATGGAAAGCCTTCAACACCAAATCAACTAAGGTAAGGTGTAACCTCCATCAATGATCAAGTCCGCTCCTAATGATAACTTTCAGTTTCTAATGTCAAACGTGTGAAGTGAAGCTCAACACGTACCAGTCATATAACTGCTTGCGTCGCTAGCTAGGAACACGTATGCTCCCTTCAACTCGGCGGGTTTGCAAAACCTACGCCCAGGAACCATCTCGTTCCACTGACTTCTTAACTCCTTGGGATGGACATCGAGCACTAACTATATATTAGAGGCGGGGCCGTTACCATCGATTTATCGTAACCACAACTTACTGTCAGTCTCAATGAACCCCTATCGCCATATTAGGTCAGCACTGCTACACCACACATCGAGTGCCGAGGGTGCTCAGGGGTAACTTACCGGCGAGACGTTGTTTACCCTTGCGAAATCCACCCACTCCACTGCCAGCGACTTGCCAAGATGTACAAGTGCAGCTTTGCTCGCATTATAAGCAGCCTGTTTCTGGGGAATATTGACAAGCGTGGCAGACACCGACGCAGTGAAAATGATAGAGCCCCTGTGCGGCTCTCCGTCTGCCTTCAACTGCTTCTCAAATACACGTGCCGCGGCCTGCGCAGCCCAAAACGCACCATTAACATTGACATCAAACATGTTCCGGAACCGATCCTCGGGATAGTCTATCGCGGGGTAGTTCTCAGCTATGCCCGCGTTCGCCACCAGGATGTCTAGTCGCCCGCCGCCTACCTCCTTGACGACGGTGTCAACAATGGCTTCGACATCTTCCCGCGACCGTACGTTACACTTGTACGCCTTGACTAATCGGCCCTCATTGGCGGACGATATTTGCGCGGCTAACTCGTCGGCTTCTTTCGGTGGCGTACTTGTGTACGTTATCGCCACCTTTGCGCCGGCCTCGCACAATCCCCGCGCAACTTCGAGCCCGATGCCTCGACACCCGCCAGTGACTAGCGCCGTCTTGCCGCTGAGGTTAAAGTGCGATAGCACCGGCGCATCGGGATTAGGGTGAGGTGCGAGAACCATAGCGACTGTATTTTATGTTAATCTGTACGAAAAAGTTTGAGCTGTATGTGAAAATAAATAGAAGGCCGTTTGTACGTGAAAATTCGACGATGTAGTAGAACTCGATGCCCGGTGTGGTGCTTTTTTAGGGGGCAAGCCGCCCGATAAAGGCTTGGCGGGTGACAAACTCTCGGGATGCATTTGTGCGGAGACTGGAATACATCATGCCGAGTTAATAGACGACCAAAGAAACTACGAGCGTTCTATGCGGTTGCTTTGATCCTCTCCAATCATATGACCTATTCTCGCGATCGGCTATCGGTCTTTGTGGGTCTAAAGAAACCTTCTCCAGAGCTTCTCCTCATCGAAGTGGATTCCTTGATGGGCCATACAGAAGACGATTCATGGTATGATTACCTTAAGAGTCGTTAGTTAGGTAGGTATTCACTTAGGAATAGAATGAGATGCTGGATTGAAATTGGAAATATACGTGATCATTTGAATATGTGATGCTTGAAAATGAATGTGTTCACTCTACGCCCTGAATCATGACCTTGAGCGTATCCTCCTGACCCTTCTTGGCCCGTTCAAAGGCTTCCAACGCTTGCTCAAATTTGTATCGATGAGTGATAAGAAGACTTGGGCGGATCTTCCCAGTAGCAATTAGGTCGACCGCATTGGGATAACATCCTGTCGTATAACGAATGGACCCCTTGATATTCAAAGCTCTTATACATGCTGTTGTAATTGGAAATACGACCTCCTACGCCTCGTATTAGCATATTAGCGCAGTACAAAGACTTCTGTAGATATATCAATAGCGTCTCGCTTACCTCTTTTCCCATCCCTGCCTGGACATATGTACCCCCTTTCTTCGTTCCTAATACACCGGCTTGAATACACGGTTCAGCTCCAGTGCACTCTAGAACAACATCGACACCGTCGCCGAGGTCAAACTGATGTATAATCTCTTCTGCAACCTTGCGAGATGCGTCAACTGGATTGGCGGAAGAATATGAGGACCAGTCCGGAACGGCCACATGGTCAGCGCCGAACGATGTCGCCGCAAGCGCTGCTCTTGATCGTGAGATGTCTACACCGACGACCTTTTTGGCTCCTTGCGCTTTCGCAACAGCTTGACACAAAGCACCAATGGGACCACAACCGAACACGAGCACGGTTTGCCCAGCTCTCAAGTCAGCGACCTTGCAGATTTGAACTGCTACGGCAACAGGCTCGACGAGGGCGCCTTCCTCGTAACTCATGTGATCTGGAAGAGGATAGCAGAAATCACTAGCAACAGTGTAGTATTTCTGAAGAGTGCCATCCCATGGCGGTGTTGCGGCGAAGATAATGTCCGCGCATAGATTGTAAGCGCCAGACCGGCAGTATTGGCATCTATGTAGAAGTTAAATCATTTAGGTAAACTCAGTGAATGATGACATATTTATAATAGAAACTTTAAGAGAATTCACCTTCGGCAAGGCACGCCAGGCTCAATTGCGACGCGGTCCCCCACCTTGACATTTTTCACTTTGCTGCCGACTTCGACAACGACCCCTGAACTCTCATGGCCCAAGACGATGGGACTGTTGAGTACGAAGTCGCCGATACGCCCTCGTTGCCAGAAATGGACGTCGCTCCCACAGATTCCGGTCTGTTTAATGTGCACTCGCACGTCGGACTCGTCGCGAAGTTCGGGAACCTCGCGATTCTCAAATGAGATATTCTGAACGGATTGAAGTACAAAGGCCGCGTTCTACGCTCGTCAGCAACTGCTCGATAGGATAACTGGGATGTACTGACTGTTTCGCCCATATTGAAAAGTTCAAATTGATGGCTTCATAGAAAGGAAGGGTGCCACGCAGCATGAAGAGAATCTTAGGTAGGTACCTAACCTCCCTATATGGTAGGTATGGATGCGGGGGAGTTGTTGCTGCAGCATGATGCAGTTGGAGTGCTGTAGTGCTGTATCCAATGAAACGTTGGCGAATCTCCGAGGTTATTATGTCGATGAGACACCGGACAGTAATATTACAGGAAAATTTATATACTATGGTAACGACTAGACTAATTTTTACTATGTAGGGTAGGTAGGTAGGTACCTTATGACTGATATTTTATATAGATAGGTGTAATGACAGCCGGACGCTCTATTCCAAGACTCCAAAACCGACAATATGTTTTACATCTCGCATCGTGTCGTGCTACATCACATTCTATATGCCTTGTAGCTGCCGTCGTTGGGCTTGTGGTACTCCGACAAGCCTTTATTCCAGCGGACGAGTTTCTCGGTCGACTCCGAAGCGGTGGGCTTACCCGCCTCATACATGTTATCGAGTCGAGCCAATGCCTCGTCATTTCCGTTGCGCCTCCTCCGCCATACTCTTCGGAGGGTGAAAATAACAGCGACAATGAGAATGAGGCCACCCGCTCCTCCGGCAATGCCAGCTACGGCTGCAACTGGTAGGGTGCCGATCATTCCACCGCTGTTTTCGGACGCCTGTGCCTGGGTAAGGGCATTTCCACTAGTGTCAGCCACAGCGCTCTGGGTGGCGGCGGGGTCTTGCTGTGAAAGTTGCGTCGCTTCAACTGTTGACGTCGAGGGGAGAGAAGTTGGTGTCTCAAGAACACTACTGGTCGATTCTGGGATGTTTAGACTGGTAGCTATACTATCGATGATAGAGCTTGATGATTTGATGGACGTAGCTAGAGTCGTAGGGACGGATGCCGGCGATGCTGAAGATGCGGATGATGCGGACGAAATGGAAGGTGTTGGTGAACCGACTACGAACGTAGTACTCGGTTCAGGCGTTGCAGTGGCCTCTGATGTAGGCGAAGATGCGGTATCCGTGTTATCCGTGGCCCCGGGATTAAGCACAACCGCAGTAGTCTCGGGCGCTGAATCGGACGGCTCTGTTGTTGCCGACGCTTGAGTAGCTGTAGCCGTAGCTGTTTGCGTAATCGAATTATTGTTGTCATTACCATCGTTGTTGTTATTGTCATTGTCGCTGTTATTATCATTGTCGTTGTCCGTATCCTTCGAATTGTCTGGCTCAGGTGTCGCCTTTTCCTTCCCACCCGCAGTTGCGGTAGCACCAGCGCTCGTTGCGGTGTCTACTGTAGATGTTGGCTCTTGCGTGCTCCCGCTGTCATTTCCGCCTAAAAGGCCACCGCCCAAACCCCCCAAAGTACCGCCCAAGTTATTCAAAAGGCCCGCCATAGTAGAAGAAGAATAATAAAATGAAACAGAGGAACACCAGGTCCAAAGAAAGGAAGATACTAAAGGAATGATGTGATGCTATCCCCAGGACTCTCACATTGAATGTAGTTGTTGGTCAGGATTCTCAAGGAATTTTGAGAATACCTGAAGAGGTTTCGTTAGAGAACCTGGAGAAGGGGACTCCATCATCAAAGTAGGAAAAACGTATGCCATCCGACTACCGATCAACCGTCGGAAGAGGCTTGGACGAGGTCATTGATCCGGGTTTTTGGCACAGTCATGGTTTCACGTTCCCTGACAAAACCACCCCTGGCATGGTGTTCCGTGCCGAGACGGGATTGATCTTCGCATGATCCGTAAAATGGTATCCACCCCCAGTTGTCGTCCTCTTCAGGCCACTCTGTAGGGCCGTTGTAGGGCTCAGACCCTGCATAGCCATCCCTGGATGATCAAACGTTATCAGCTAGTTCCAGGGCCAATCGGTTACCTCCGTAGCACATCACTGGTCACGGCGATCAATTGTGTTTCTCAATGTGAAGCAAAACCCCTGGTGATCGTGGATACGCAACAAACAAATAATAGCAAAATCGGCTGTCATGCAATCGTGTCGCGGCATTACCGGGTTTTCAATTGAACGCAGGCATCAAAAACTCGTCTATCCCGGTGAGCTTACGTCAATGCTTTCTATTTTCGATTTTGGGATGGTATCGGATATCTCTAGAGCTTTCTTGTGATAGTAACTCCAAGATCTCTGTCATCCATTGCGTTCAATTGATTACCGAGAATAATGTGATGGCATAGTATAACAAGCGATGCGTACGTGATATTTAAGACTTATAATTACTATTGTATCAGTATGAACTAATGTCGCAAATTATGGATATGTCATTTTGTCATACTTATTCCAAGGGTCGGGGCCTACAGGCGCATCTAATTAGTTAAGTCTCAAAACCTATTAACATCTCTACCTCCCACACCTAACTTTCAGCTGCGAAGGGATGCGTTGTGAAACGGATTGTTTTCTAAGGAGCAATGCAACGATTCAGATTCAAAGACGCATCCACGTTTTCAATTGAGTCGAATAACCACCCTGCTTTGATGATACGGATTTACCAGCATCAGTGGCCAGGTAAGATGTTGAATCTCCACGTTGCTCTTATCGGTGATTCGACTAAGTGACGCCCTCTAAACCATCAACCCCACTATGGGATTCCTCAGCATCGTCCTATCTATTACATGAGCGTTTGCCTGTCAAGGCATACTTTATTCTCCCCAATTGCAATGCAGGCCAATTTCCTTTGCATCTGTTACCAGGCAGTCTACCAGGCGGCAATAGCGTTCTGACCCCAACCCTAACCCCTCCATAATTGAGGAATATGACCATATATCACTCTTGAACTTGGCATTTACTATGAGAATTTCGTATTCTATACAAGAATTTTTGCGCTTATATTATACCTACATCGTGCCGGGCTGGGAGGCCTATAGTATAAGACTATCAAATAAACACTCATTCGTACGACTTCACACGCAATCCTAACCCTTGATGACACTTGATATTCGACCCTATTCCTAATCCCCAACAAAGAGAAGTTGGGTTCCCCGCGCCTTATGTCAGCAGTTAGATGACTCAGCATTATTCACTTAGAATCTTTCGTATTATGAATTCGATTCTTGGCCGCGACTCGCCCAAATATAATAAATCATAAATTCCATTCTCCTATATCTCGTGAGCTAAGTTACCCTCCTAGAGTCATATTATACACTCTCTAGCGATAACTGCGATGTTTTCTATAGAAAACTCCTAGTCCATACTTACCTAAGCACCAAAGCCCGTGTGTAACCACTTAGCAATGATTGACTACATACCTAGGGATACTTGGAATCGATATCTGTCCATCTATGATAAGGTGATAGGCCGAGGTAAGTCCAATATTCGACTTTAGATATATTCAAGAAAGTATTAAAGAGTTTTGATTGGGCTTGTATTAAAGCAGTTGGAGATGCTCCTCTCGTCCTACGAATCCATACGACTAGGATGATTGTCGGCCACCGTCTCCGAACCAAACATATTCACATCTGGTATGACTGGTGACTATTCCTTTCTACTTTGCACAGGTCATATATGTGATGTCCCACTTGCATAACGTCAGGTTCTCCACAAATCGTGGTAGAAGACGAATCTAGAGATGGATGATTATATAAAGATCTTCTCTATTATTGGGCGAAGGATTTTAGAGGAGTTCTTACCTAGCACATTGAAGGTGCTTAGCGGGAACGATTAGGAGTGACTTTTCGCCAAGACCAAACCCCATCCAATCAATTACCGTCGGGATTACTGCTTTCGTCCAATACTTACACTAGAGGCCCCTCCATCATCAACCTTGAAGAACTAGGTGGGTATATATTATCATTCAATTGGACTCTTCAGTCCATTGACTATGATTCTCATGCGACTACCGAGTCGACTCGATTACATTGGCAGAGGGTGTGTACTGCAGTCATGTTGTCTTCATCGATATGGGTTTGGGCGGGAGTGGTAATCGTCGCATATTTCATCGCGCTGGTTATACATCGCCTATTTTTCCATCCACTCTCAGTGTTTCCAGGACCCAAGCTCGCTGCGGTCACTGTGTGGTACGAGTTCTATTACGATGGCATTAAGGGAGGACAGTATACTTTCAAAATTCGTGAGATGCACGAGAAATATGGTCCTATTATACGCATCTCTCCGAACGAGCTGCATTGCAATGACCCATCATTCATCGACACACTTTACGCTGGCGGATCTGTCCGTCGCGATAAGTATGCGTATTACGCCAGTCAGTTTGGGCAAGTCTTACACTTTGAATTCTTTTGATTGCGTATATCACTAACTATCTGCTATAGAATTCCAGAAGTATTAAGAATATCTCCGTCCTTCTGACATGAGGAAGACGTTTTCACTGATCACTGGGGCAGAGCGTTTTTGGCACGGTCCATCATAATCTCCACCGACTTCGTCGCAGTGCGATAAACAGATTTTTCTCCAGAGCTTCTGTCTCGAAACTTGAGCCTATGATTCATGATAAGGTTGATTTATTATGTAAACAGCTGCAAACCCATCTAGGAGATGAAAATCCTGTGCAACTCAACATGGCTTTCAGCTGTTTTACCACGGAGTAAGGAACACCTAATTGGTATCTTTCGTAGCATCTTCCCGATTTTCAATCGGGAGACCTTCAGGGTCTAGAGTATGAAATTCTGACCTCGCATGTTATAGTGTGGTTGCAACTTATGCTTTCGCGAAAAGCTACGACTTTCTCGCCGACGCTTCATTTGAGCGTAACTTTCATGAACCAATGATGTCGGGAATTCGCCTAGGAGCATACTTCAAGCAATTCCCATTCTTAATTCCCCTTATGAACTCCCTTCCTGAGTAGGTGACCAGCCTTGATATGTAATCAATGTGGCTGAGTAGAAGTACAGTTCTTGGGTGGCTGTGTTAAATCCGGCAATGGGTCGCTATCTTCAGTGGCAACGCGTTCGTCCTCCTAAGTATAAGACAGCAGTCTAAGTTTATAGCTAACTTGCTTCATAGGGCTTCCAAACCCAGATTCGTGAAATAAAGGACAAAAAGGAGGCCGGGGAAATAACTTCCAAAGACGAAAAGCTTCACATAAGTGTCTTCGACGAACTGCTGGATAGCGACTTACCAGACAGAGAAAAAACTACCGCGCGACTTTGGCAAGAATGCCAGGCCATCATTGGCGCAGGTACAGAAACAGTTGCCTGGAGTATGAACAAATCCCCCACGTTGCATCTTAACATGACGCGTCTAACAAACTCCCAAGCCCTTTCCGTAATCTTTTTCTACGTTTTGAACGATCGCAATGTATACGACCAATTGATGGTGGAGCTTGAGGGTGCCATTCCTAACCCCACATCTCGACCATCATGGAACGACTTAGAGAAGCTCCCATATTTGATAAGCTACTTCCTGGTCCCCGCTTCAGATAGGATGAACTAACACAAATCCACAATGCGTGTATCTCTGAAGGGCTGCGTCTGTCATATGGTGTAAGTTCAAGGCTCCAACGAATATCGCCGGATGGCCCTATGCTATATCGTCCTTCCGATGCGATCGGCGCCTCCAAACCGGAATACGTGATTCCTTCAGGAATACCGGTTGGCATGACTTCGGTGCTGCTTCATCATAATCCGAAACTCTTCCCGCACTCGGAGAAATTTGACCCCCAACGATGGCTGGACGCTCAAGGGAAGATAGATCGTACGCTGGAAAAATACATGGTACCTTTCTCTCGAGGGAGCAGGCAGTGCGTAGGCATTAAGTGAGTGGCTTCTGATCTTAAAAGAGAATTTCAAGTACCTTGGTATAAAAATGAAATACTAAAGCTCACGGCAGCCTTGCCCATGCGGAACTCTTCATGGTAACAGGTCTCCTCTTCCGACGCCTGGGCCCACACTTGAAGTTGTATAAGACGGGGCTTGATGATGTTGAGATACGGCACGACTTTTTCATGCCGACGCCAAAGCTTGATTCGAAAGGAATTCGGGTTCTTCTAGTCTAATGGAAAATAAAATTCGATCTCACAGAAGATAACTCGAATCTAATATATAGTAATTAAAATTTGGAATTTCGGTGCATATCTGCGTTGATGTCTAGATATAATTATGAACGTGGATGCTTCAGTTGTGGTATACGGATAAAAATCTACCTACCTTCTTGGGAATTCGCTATCCCGAAATGGTCGGTTCATTATGATTCATAATGAGTCATTCGGAGCTAAGAACCACTCTTGAAGAGCATCAAATTCAATTCTTTCTGGCGATGGCATCGGTCGGGAAGTATATCATAGGCTTGAGTTTCCTCTCCAAAGTCTCTGAAACACCATGTCCATACCCAAGATATTAGATGTCTTTTTCTTGTTCGATAACTCGGTCACGAACCTTTGGAAGCAGTACCCAGCCTTTTTCAGGCATCTGTGGGCTCCCCGGCGACTACGCAGGATTTGCTAGGACGGAGAGAATACGGACGACTATCGAGACCCGTAATTCATTAACGGCGTAGTGCCCGTTTCACTCGCTAGTAATCGATCAAATTAGCCGGCTATTTGACAGCGAGTTGCAGTAAAAATATCTACAACAAGAACATATTGTCTTTGACAACTAGGTCTAGGTTGAGAAGACTGAGAACGAGACCAAAGAAGTCTTTGTGCGACATCTGAAAGATAGGGGTATTTCCGCCATGGCCGACATACCATGCTGTGTGCGACGTATGACAAAACGGATCTACCCAGCTAAAGCCCCACAGCGCACGACGATCACTAAATTGTCCATTCTCGACGCATCGGTAGCGCGGTTTGCGCCATGCAGCACTATCTGGCTCTATGACAGAACCGAGAAGGCCGACGCGCGTAATCCCGTGGTTTTCGAACGATTAGAGGAAGCGCTTAGGAGGACCTTGAACGAATATCCGCACTACTCAGGCCAACTCCGGTGGGCAACCAAGGAATTGGTGCAAGAGGATGTCAACCCCCGCTACGTCGGTCGGCCAATTGTCGTTTATGGCAGCGATGAGGATCCCGGAGTCGAATTAATCATCGCTGAAGACAGTCGGGAGCTTAGCGATGTTGTGCCGAGTCAAGAAGAGAGATTGACAGCCAAGCAAATATGGAATGCGACAGATTTTCCTCAACATGAACTCCAAGCCAACACACAGCTCGCGTTCTCGAACTTGGCGGAGTTCGAGGGTCTACCAGGTGTCGCTATCCAATTGACAGCTTTTAAATGTGGTGGATATGCAGTCAGCGTCAAGCTTGCGCACTGCCTGTCTGATGCGCTATGCCTCATGCACTTCGCTCATGTGTGGGCAACACAATCGCGGATCCTCTTTGGAGAGGACCAGTCTGGTGCTGCTTGTTCAGCGCCCTTATTTGACCCTTCGCGGTTAGATCAGTATGCCGATTTATCAACAACAGGGACTAGTCCAGATCCTGACAAAATCAATAAGGCAAGGAATTTACCTATGCATAGGTACGATTGGTGGGCAATTGATGCTCCCGGTTATCCTGACTGGGCTGCAGCATCGTCAAGTGGTACAAAACCACCAGCGGAGGAATTAGCGCGTCTAGAGCTAAGCCCTTCCACCTTTCCACCTTGGCCAACATGGAACATGATAGCTCCGGTGGAACATGTCCAGATCCGCTTCAAAGCGGAAGCCATTTCTAAAATGAAGAAAACCGCTGAAGGCAGTCTTCCGGAGTCTCTAAAGGGGCAGCGTGTCTCGCGACTCGATGCCGCTTTGGCGCATATTTGGATCCTCATCAATCGCGCGCGACGACTCGAAAATACACAGAACCAGGTATACTTAGATATCACCCTCGGAGTTCGTGGGCGGGTGAACCCGCCGTTACCAGATACCTTTGTAGGCTCTCCGATCCTGTTAGGATATGTCGCTAAAACAGGCTCTGAAGCGAGCACAGCTACGATTGGTGCAATTGCTGGCTCCATACGGCAAACAATGTCCCAATTCACCCCCGATGCAGTGGCCGCGTATATACACGATGTAGCTCATGAGGTCAGCCCGCAGCGCCTATGGCAAGCCTTTCTTGGTTCGAGGCACACGCTTGTTACTTCATGGGTGCGCGCCCGTGCTTATGAGGTCGACTTTTGCGCGACGCAGCAGTTGGCTCGGTATGTCCAAGGGGTAATGCCGCGAATGGACGGGCTTGTCCAGGTCATTGATATCGCGGACACCGGCGACTTTGATATCAGCGTGTGTCTAGAGAAGGAAACGATGCAGCGATTCATCCAAGATACTATGCTGAATGTTTATGACCTTTGATATTCATAGATAAATAATTTACATTAGAGATAGACTAGTACCTACATATATTTTTCATTTCAATGCATCAGTAGCGATCCTGTCTTAGCATGTCGAGTATATACTGCCCTCGGCTGTTCAAAATGGCACCAAAATTGGAGTTAAGTCATGCGATTACCATTGAGCATTGTGTTCAAAATCATATCTCGCCCTAGTCGCAAGTTCGCCATCCAAAAGCACTCGAGTAGCCAACATCGCAAGTCCCTTCGCACACTTCAGAGCAATCTCGTGAGCGTCGTCTGTGCTTGCCGCCGCAGCGAACTTAGGGTTATGGAGTGAGACGTCCAGGTCTGCCGGGATCGCGAATGCGCCGTGAAAACTTGGTACGACATGGGATACGTTACCCATATCGGTTGACGCAGTGATGGGCTTATCTTGTCGCAAAAGAACTTTCTCGCCAATACTTTCCATCTCACCCACATACGTTTCGCAGAGAGCTTTGTTGGCAATTAAATTTGAGTAGGTGGGAGCGCTACGTTCGTCAGCTATGGTCATGTAAGGAATCGGGGGACTTACAAGCTGTAAGTGACCTCACAGCCGGTTGCTGTCGCCGCGGCTTCTATGCACGCTTGACGCGGGCAAGCAACTTATCGGCTCCCGAGAGGGTCGGACTACGAACATTCCAATTCATTCGCGTGTACTCGGGGATAACGTTTGGTACAGTTCCCCCGTCCTCGATAACGGCATGGACACGTTCATCAGGTTTCATCTGCTGGCGTAGTAGTCCAACGCTACTGTACGCTGCGACGGCGGCATCTAGCGCATTGACACCATTCCACGGCTCGTTGGCGGCGTGCGCCGTCTTCCCGTGGAACTCTGTGCGGAACTTGTGGCTTGCGATCATCTTCATTGCAGCCAGGCCAGAGTAAGTGCCTGACTCATAGGATAGCTGATGCTGGCACAGAGGATGAGCCACTGCAATAACAGAAATTAATGATTATTCTTTTGGATTCGCCTTCTGGGGATTGGGACATGTCTTAGGAGCAATAGTCGACGATTCACCATCGATACAGGCCCGAAGAATAGCCCGTCACATCACCTACTGATAGCAGCTGAAACGTCATCTTTAAACGCGCCGGCATCGATCAACTTCGCCTTTCCACCCCCGCCCTCTTCTGCTGGCGTGCCGAGTATCCGGAGTCGTCCGGCGGCACCGCTCCTTTTTAAAGCTGCTGCGGCGCCGAGAAAAGCAGCAATAGATGAAGTCGCAATCAGATTATGACCACACGCATGACCGATCTGGGGAAGGGCATCATACTCGGCGCAGATTACCACAAGGCGCCCAGAAGAGCCGACCTCGGCCTCGAAACTTGTAGTTGAGCCATAGGCGCTGCGCTTCACGGTGAATCCCCGATCTTCGAGAAATTTCGTGATAGTGTCATGAGCGAACACTTCTTTATACGCCGTCTCCGGGTGCTGGTGCAAGGCTTGGTTGATATGCTGCCTCAGATCCTGGTTCGCGCCGTCGATTTCGGTCTTGACAGCCGTTCGCAAGCTTTCAAAATTGGTAGCTGCCATTTTCAGCCCAGAGCGCGTCGGTCCACGTATTGACAAGCTGTCTAAGTGGATGTTGCATTAACTGAGACGTATAGGCACGGAAAGCCTTGGGAGATGAACTTATGGTCTATGGATAGTTCAATATAACTTCGACTTTGGTGGGGTAGACGATAGTTCCGTCTACGGTGCGCCATTAGTGCAAATCCGACAAAACAAAAATCAACAGATGAAAATTCATCCGATTGGATAAAATACCTTCGAATACAATAACAACATCATAAAAGTAAAGATTTATATAAATAAAAATTAAAAAAAAGGCTTATATAAAAAAGGTTTTTTAATATATTTATTATATCTTATTTAAGATTTAAAATTAATAAATATAAAAACGAAATTTTTAATTATTAAGCTTTTAAAAAGTTTATTAATTTAATATATTTTTATTTAAAAAAATATATTAATATTATTAAATATATTTTAAAAAGGAAATTATAAAATTAAAACCTTTATTAATATTTTTATATAAAAATAATAAATAAAATAATAATTAAAATTTAATTTTATATTTTTT